>RJWH01003337.1:73856-161898 GCA_004363575.1 Solenodon paradoxus | reverse complement strand
CAACTAGGCATTTCTTGTTTTCAAAAGTCCTCATAGCCATCAAAGAGAGCTTCTCATCGAAGAGAGCCCCTCCATCAGAGCAGCTGGCCAGCCCTCATATTAGCACTTTGCAAGTCCTCACCGGAAGAACCCATTTCCCCACAACCAAGAAACAGGAAGTACCACCTACACGTTGGAAAACGAATAGAGATTCTTTCTTTTTCTGTCAGCTCCGCCAGAGTGAGGAAGCATTGGAGCCTGACTTCTACTCAGCTGATGTGTTGAGAATATTTTCTCCAGTTGTCTAGGGATTGTTTTGATATGCTTTTTCCTACAACAAACACTGGCAGAGAGAGAGAGAGAGAGAGAGAGAGAGAGAGAGAGAGAGAGAGAGAGAGAGAATGGAGGCTGCAGAGTAATACCCTCTTTCTCCGCCTCACTATATATACATCTATGTATTTTTTGACTTGTTTTCCATTTCAGTGGTTCTTAAAGCGCACAGGCGTGAGAAAACACAGATGGAGGGGAACAGGCAATGTTGAAGTTGTGCACAGAAGACATCACACCACGGGAGAGATTTTTAGAAGTCTTGGAAGACCTCAGGATGCAGAGAGGCTTTCTGGGTTCCTCCCCTCCTCCCGCCCCCTTTTCCTGCGTCTATAGTTGGAATTCTCTGTTTCCTCTCAGTTCTATTTTTCTGTTCCCGGTATCACCTGCTGCCGCTGCCGGGAACACACTACCTCGACCTGGGTGACTAGGTCACCCTGGCTGCCCCGGGGTTGACCCTCTCTACCTGCCTGTCTCCCCAGCTGCGGCGGGACAAGCCAGGGGAGAAGTCATCCATCACCTGGCGGCAGCGGAGGCCTGAAAGAGGGCGCGAAGGGTCAGCGCTGGTGTGCACTTGGGCAGGTTGGAGGGGGCAGGGCATTACAAATTGCTGAGATCTCCGCGCCCGCCTTGATGGATGGCGCAGAACCAGAAGCAGCATGCCGGCCTGGGGCTCTGACGGCCCCGGGACCCAGCCCGCAGCTCCAGGGACCCGGCTGGCTTTTCCCTGCCTGCTCACAGCTCATCAGTCAAGCCGTGCCCCGAAGCTGACCTTTTGCAGAGAACAGCCCGCCTAAGAGAATCATTTCTTTCTGAAAAACCTCACCGAGGAATGTTATTAAGACTGGCAGGCCCGACAGTCAACGGCGTGACACTGTGGCTTCCTGTCCCCTCCGCAGGCCTCCTGGCCCAGAAGTTCTGTGCTGAACTTCTTTAGCCGTGTTCCTAGTTCTCTCTCCACCCCAAAGGGAGGTCTGCCTGCTGTAGGAGGCCTCGGCCCCAGGCACCTGTCGGGTACAGGCGCTGATCTGCTCGAGGCTCACCAGGAGACGCTCTGTGCGCCGGGAGCGGTCCAGCCTCCTCAGAGCCTTGATGCGCGAGTCAGGAAAGTCACTGACCTCCCCAGGAGGAAACTGAAAATCTACTAAAACGTCCCCCTGGACCGGGGAGGACCTGCCCTGGGCTTGAGAAGGCAGGGACCATGAGGCCGTTTCTAGCTGGCTGGGGACCCAGGTATCTTCCTGCGCTCCTTTTCGGAGACCACACAGGCTGCGGGCCTCGCTGCTGCACCGGCACAATGGCATGGAGAGTGGAGACGTGTTGGGGCAAACGGGGATGGAAGATGTTTAATAGAATTACTGTTAGGCCTGCAGTTAATGAATCACAACTGCAAGAAATCATGATAATCCAGCAGGCATTAGTGACAGATTAGCTTCAAAGCCGCCATAAAAGTGCCATAATGCTTACCTAACGGCATGATTAATTCTCCCAGTACATAATGGCTTTATGGGGGAACCCAGCACCAACAGAGGCTTGACAGAGCGCCATGCCGAGATCCCCAGGGCGCCGGGGCACCCCCGCCCTGCCTGGGCCCCGCGGCTTCCGCTCCAGCTTCTGGGAGACAGCTGCCGGCACTGGATTGTGGGGAGATGGGCAGCTGCTGGGCGTACCCCAGAGCCAGCCAGGAGGGAGACAAGGAGTGCCCTCACCAGGTCACCGTTTGGGATCATCAGGAAATCACATTGCACTCACCCACCAGACAGGCACCTCCTATGACCGGCACTGGTGCCAGAGAGCATCCTCTGACCTCTGTGAAAGGGGCCAGCAGTCTGGAGAGCCTGACCTGTGTTCCTCACCAGCTGTGTGACCCAACGAGTCACTTCACCCCTCTGGGCTCGGTGGTCAGACGCTGTGCCCACACCCTTAACGCTGGATGGTCTCCCTGTAATGGCATCTAGAAGTGATGACTCACTCACTGGTCCAGGCATGGTGCATATCAACATGTGTCTGCTATTGTGTTTACTGCCCCCCAACAACCCATGAGATGATTACCACTCCTAGCTGCTCTTTACAGATGGAGAAACTGAGGCTCAGAGAGGGAGGTAACTAGTCCACTTATTGAAGGAGCCGTATGGCACCAGCCATACTCCTCAGTGGCTGTTTCACTGTCAGCCCTCTCAGTCCTAACACCACCTGTTTAACCTGGTCAGGTTGGTGAGGGGTGGGCTATATGCAATGCCGGACCTCACCTTTTGTGAGGAAGAGAGGGTCAGTTCTGATGGCTGACCTGCCGCTCTCCCACAGGGAGCCTGGGAACTGGGAGGCACACGACTCCCACCTTGCCGCCACCTCCCCTGTTTACCTTGACACTGTGGCATCTGCTCCGGTGTTCAATAGTGTTACCTTGGGTCTGTAACCACTAGGGCTGCAGTTTCAACTTCTCTGTTGTACAAAGGGAATATCAACACTCCTGATAATAATGGCTTGATCCCCAGCAACAGGAGCGGTCTGACTTCGTCAGGCCCAGCTCTAACCTCCGCACAGCTCCCAACCGGAGCCCAAGCCAAGCTTTCCCGAGCACAGACTCCACTCCAGAGGCTCTCCTGTGGTCTACCCATCTTCCCATAAATATGGAGGCAATTAGCACCAAGCCCAGGTCCAAGGGGAATTCTCAGAGCCGTGTTCATCTTCATAATGTTGACAAAAACCCCCCAGGAGGCCTGAGTCACCGCTGTGGCAGACAACCCGTTTCTGGTCTGATTAACTGGGGCTCCAGGAGAGGCACGTAGCCCTCCTGCCAGCAGCCTTCCTCCTAGCCACACCACTCTTGGGTTCCCACACCTGGGAGCTCCACTGATGAGCTTATGAAGGAGACTTGCTCCTCTCCTACTAAAGGGCCAACAAGCTGCAAACCTCCCCAAGTTCAGTGCTCCTTTTAAATTCCAAAATCAATGGCAAACCATCACTCAGTGACAGATATTTACTTTTCTAGGTTACCATGGGAAAGGCCGAGAAGATTCACTCTGTCTCTCTATAGAATCCCAAAACAGATATGGGTTGAAGATGTGTCTGGCAGCATTGGGTGAGCTTTCTAAAGGTGACCACCCTCAGGTGGCCATGAAGGTCTTGCAGTCCCCGTCTCTCGTCTGATCCGATTACCTAATATGTGTCGGGGGACCCTATCACTTTACTTACAAAGCCATAAAATCTCAAAGTTGGAGAGACCTCAGTGATGGCTTCTCCCACCCTTCCTTAGACCTACCCACATCTGCTATAGACTCCTTTTGAGTCAAATATATAGTTCTTATTTCAACATGCTGTGCTCAGTGAAAGTTCAATAAATATTTATTGATGGTAGCACCCTTGATGAATTAACAGCCAAAGCTATAAAATTAAAGTTTCACACAAGCAGAGACCCTGGTGAGAAAGAAACTGCTATGTTAAGTTTGAAATTTTTCAAAATGACAAGCATTCACACACACACACACATGTGCGCGCACGCACACACGTGCACACACACACGCACAAACTGTGTGGCAGGTAGAAGGCCGCGGTTCTCCTGGCCAGAGAATCACATTGGAATGCAGGAAATGTCCTTCTTATAGAATATTCATGATATGCGGAGGGCATGTTCAGCTTCTCAGAGGCCAATCGGTCCAACCTATCAGATGTGCCAGGCCCTGGACCTCTAGTCTCTCTTTGTCTCCTTGCCAGAAGCAAGAGTCAATGCAAGTCCTGTCCTAGAGAAGCAAAATGGCGTCACGCAGTGCTTTATCAAGTGTCCCAGGTGACCTAAAGTAAGCATAGTCAAACTTCAAGGATAAAGATCCAAGGCAGGACAGGTAGCACAAATGGGAATCTTTCACAAGATCGTGTGTACTGAAAGGAAATGCTGTCACCATATGAAAGTCAAGAACTTTAAGCCCTAGTAGTTAGAGACCAGTCATCACCAGATAGGTCATGGAGCCCCTGCCCCCATCCCAACATGTTTATATGCGTGAACACACTAACTGTAGGTCTATAAATCTCCCATCCATTTTAGAATCTGCTGACTTCTTCCCTCATCTAGACTGCCTGTTCCTCTCTGCCTGCATTACAGAGGTATCTAAGCTCACAGTCACCCCCCTCATACTGTCCATCCCATTCCACTCTGAGAATAGGTCACAGGGACTTGCTAAGTCTAGGAGTGTGTGTAGGGCCTTCTCAAAGGGAGCCAGAGTTACACAAGCTGGTTAGAAGGGGCACTGCCACACCTGCCACCAAACAAGAAAGGATCATTTATAAGCTGGGGAGGTACATAGACTAAAGGAAATCTCAGTTGGTTTGAAAGAAGGAAAACAGAAAGCCTGGAAGAAATGGCTCAGATCTGTGCAAAAATCGTAGAGTAAGACTCTATATATAACTCGCTTCATCTGAGCTGCTCTGTGCCCAGAGGGTCCCTTGCACTGGAGGAAACTGGTTCTGACACAGTTTGTGGCAAGGCCAGGGGATGGGGACAGAGCAGGAGAAATAGAAAAGAAGAGACCTGTGAAAACAAAGTGTAATCTTGGAAGCATACTTCCACCTACCCTGTACCTACTTCAGCCCTTGAGACAATGTAGTGAAAGAGCCCCTAAGGAAACTGTGAAGGCAAACAGGTCCAGGGACTGCCCTGCCTCCTCTGCTCCTGAACTCCATGCTATTTTCCCTCATCCAGCTCTCAGTCTTTGTCTACTCCACTACTCCAACACAAGGCTGGTGATTGACAGGACAACCTCAGAGAAGACGACAAAGAAAGAGGGAACCCATGGATGACCATCAGCCTGTGTCGGTCACTCTTCTAGGGCGAGTCCTTCCCAAGGGAAGATCACAACATGGTCACAGACAGAGAGCACACAGTCCAGCTTGGCCCCTGCCCAGGCCAGGCCTGTCCTCACTGGCTGCTGAATACTGTCTCATGATCCTTCTCTAGTTTTTGGTGTTTATTCCTGCTCAGATGGAGTGTCTGATCTTGCCATGACCAGTGTTTTCTGTAAAAGGGGACCTGGTACATTTTTATATGAACCCAGTGGCTCCCTGGGGCCAGACTCTAATGCTGTCCAGATGCAGGAAAACAGAAGGGCCATTCAAAAACAACCGAAATATCAACACACTTTGAAAGCAGTCTGTTAGCACTTGTCATAAGCACAATAAACAAAACAATGAAACCATCAGAAAGTACCGTGAGACAGTCAGGCTTTAGGAACTTGGCTTTGATGACTTAGAAAAGCAAAGAGAAGGGGCAGAACCAGTTCCCACTTGGGCTGAGTCTTGTTTGTGCTGCCTATCTAAAGGCAGCGCTCACAATCCCCATCGTGATGAAAGGACCTAGTAGTTTCTCCTTTGCAACTGGCCCTGCAGCAGACTGGCACAGCCCCCTCAAGCAGTCAGTTTCTGCACATGGCCCACAAAATACCCACGTGTGTCACAGCACTCAATCTGCTGAAGGACCCTGGTTCCCTCTGAGTTCTGTCAACAAACAGATCATTTGCTAGAGTTCTTAGCTGCAGGACTGGAGGAAATGAGACCTAGGCTTCTGGGCACATAGCTCTAGTCATCCTTTCCTCCACAGGTAGACACTCTAACCCCAGGTGAGCCAGAGAGAGGACAGAGGGCCTGTTGGTCCTGCCTTTTGGAGGAAGAGGTTGGAAAGAAAGTCACCGTCCACCTAACTCACACCAACCTTCCAATTTGAGTCACAGTGCTGGGACCGGTGCTTTCCCCGGGGGGAAATGAGGCCGCCGGCTTGCCAGTCACTCAGGCTGTTCCGCACTGTCTCCATAGCTCAGGCCTTGCTTAATTCCTGCAGTGGGCCCTGGCCAACTCATCTATCAAATTACCTGCCAGCGATTTAACTAAGCTTAGTGCGTTTGGGTGCAGTCCTGCATTTTGACTCTTAGTCAAGCAAAATAAGAGATTAACCACAGTGGGGTGGGGGAATCTGGTGTGCTGACCTACTGTGAGAGGTGAGGATAGAAGCAAACAAAACCTGATGGAGGCCAGAGAGGTGGGCTGTGGTCCTCTTGCTCAGCTGAGTGACCCTGAATCTGTCTGTTACTTCCCCTCACACGAAGATCGGTCTACTAAGCCCTATGGGCAGATGAATCAGAAGGCTCAGTTCAGTTCTCCCCTCCTAATTGGAGGGGGAAACAAAAGTCAGAACAAAGGAACCAAACATACATAGAGTGGGAACTCTCCCATTTCTGCTCCAGGCCTGAAGACTGAAGTCTATTCTGTCATAATCCTCCTCTTTCCATGGCAGAATGCCTGCAGTATCTGCTGCTTTAGTCTGAATCTGGCTGTTTATCAAGAAGAGAGAACAAAGCCACAACAATTGGTACAAATTCATCGAACACCTTCGAATCACACAAGCACTTGGGTTAACTACTTCACACATCTGAAGAGGGGGGCAGAAACTTGGAACCAAAGCCTCTACCTCTCCAGATGCCTTTCAACCTGACATGGCCACTGTCCCTAGCACTGAAGTCTCACCCTTCTCATTTCGAAGGCCTGTTAGCCAGGGGGGCCAGAAGAGCGGGAGCCAGGTGACCAAGGCTTGAGTGCCTTCAGATCAGCCACCTTTCCTTTGATCAGCTCCTGTGGCTGGGAGAAAGGACATCAAGTTCCAGAGTCAAAGAAATCAGTGACTCGAGTCCCATTTTTGGCACCTACTGGCTACCAGCCTCAGAGTAGTGACAGCGAATTCCTATGTTGTTGTAAGGACAAGACGAGATCATGCTTAGCTGAGGCCAGCACAGGGTGTGTGCAATAACTATTAACTACTGCATTCTCATCTTCGCCCACATGTAGCTGTCAATCAGTCTATAGACAAGTATTTGCTGGAAGCCAATTAAGTGCCCAACACAATGGGAGTTCAAAGGATACAGATAAATAAGCCAAGGTCACTGCCTTGGGGGAGCTCCCAGGCTGGAGAAGATGAGTAGATCATTTAAATAGAGAGAAAAACTGCTTCAATACAGAAACACTATTAGAGGGAGTTCTTCACACGATTACAGTCATCCTGTTTGTATGACCATTTACAGGTTAGATGACCAGAGACCAGTTACTTAACCCTTCTAAGCTTTGATTACCTTATCCATAAAATGAAGAAAATAGCCTTTATTTTACAGGGCTGTTGTAAAGATTAATTAAATTAAGTTACATTAAATTACATGTGCCCCTTCTCAGCTGTATGACCGCATATGTGAAATGTGAATAATAATTGACCCAACTAATGGGGACAGGCTGAGGATTAAATTTGTTACTACACGTAAAGCATTTAAAAGAGGGCTATGTGCTTATGCTCTGTTAGCACCCTCTAGAATGCAAGTTCCTTGAGGGAGCTGTCTTCTGCACTGACGTATTCCCAATAGAACAAGGACATGTGCATGTCACATGAATATGAACTGATGTAGGAGGCAGTGAATGCTACAGGAGAACAGAGCAAAGGGGCAGATTCCATTCCAAGAAGGCTTCCTGGAGGAGGTGCTACAGAAGGATGAGGAGGAGTTAGCCATGCTGGGGAAATGGGGAAGAATGAGCACAGAAGGGACACCAGGTATGTGAGAGCACAGTGTGAGCAGGAAACCACAGAAGTCCAGTGTGTGTACAACGTACCACCTGTAATTTGTATAATATAACAGTCAGGGAGCTGCAGGAGCTGGAGGACACTCACAGACCTTCCAGGGAGCAGCCTTAGAGGGATCAGATACCCCCTAGAAAACACACTCAGAAGGAGTGTGAGCATTTGAACAAGACAGCTTCCATCAGCCCCAACAGATGAGGCTTCCAAATCACTGGGCTTGATCCAGGAGAGCCCAGAAATAGCACTTTCCATGAGCCCTTGCCTCTGCAGAATGTCCCATCACTGGACCCTAACCCATCTGTCTGCAAATTTTCCAGCCCACGTGGAGAAGCAGGTGACCATGCCTGTGACCTCTGACCTCATCAATCCCAGCAGGGGCTGGGGAAGCATTTACATCTTCAAAGGCCTTGGTAAATATTAGCCAACAGCCTCCCCCACCATGCCAATCCTCACCTCCTCCCCCTCTGAGCCACCAGGGGTCAGGGACCAGGGTCACACCTGGCCAGGACTAACCCAGGTCCAGATCAGCCAGGTCTCATCCACAGAGCCATTCTACAGACTCCTGGCTTCTTCCTTTCCCTCCCCACACACCCTCGGAACCAGAGCTAAGGAAGCTGTGGCACCAACAGAAGGGGCCTACACGAAGGCTCAGGACATCTTCCAAGGGGACCTTAGACAAAGGAGGGCTCTGGTCAGCCTCTCTGGAAGAGTCGGTCCTTGGTTCTGGATGGGGATGAGACAGCCCCGAAACCAGAGTCAGCTCCAGTGACTACCCATCCTGCAGGTCTCAGTGACCTCTCCCTGACCCCGTAAGCTCCAGTTGTCCCTCTGATCTCCTCAGGCAGGGAGCCCTGTTAACTTTTACCAGACTCCTTTGACATGGAGCGCTAATAAGCACCTGGGTGGAAGGCTCAAGTGTCAGGGGCCAGCAGTCCTCCTCCGCCTCACCACCGCCAGCCAGCCCTGGACCTGCAGGTTAGAACACCTGCATTCCCCGCCACCAACGATGTCAGGGGCGTAAAGGACCCTTCTCTGGGCCCAGAGAAGCGAAGGGTACCCAGGCCCTGGGGGTGGGCCTCCCACTGCCGGCTGGCTTCAGCTTCCCCTGCTGGTGACATCAGGACCTCAGCTCATAGGGCCTCCCCTGACCATTTTCTACATGAGCACATCAGAGTATGCCCAGAACATCAGGGCCTTGCTACACAATCAGGACTGAAACCTGGGATCCTAGCTCTGCTGAGCTTTTCTCCCTTGGGGACAGTCACCGAGCCAGTGCTGATAAAATGAGTCAGGAAATGGAGGCCGAGTGTTGCTGTCCTGCTCCTTGCAGCCCCGCTCCAAGCCCCGCTCTGACTCAAAGGGGAGCAAGCTGAGCGGCAGCGGCTGGACATCTGCTCTCTACAACTGAGCTCTGCAGCAAACCTCCTTCCCTCTGCGGCCTCTGTGTCCCCACTTGTGAAGCTAAGTGAGAGAAGGTGTCTAAGACGCCCTCTAGGCTTACATTCCCTCATTCTGAGTTTTCACCCCTTGTAGTTTCTTCCACCTCCCTCCTCCTCAAACGCTTGCTGGATTCTTTTGGTTTCACCACAGATTTTACAGCCAGAGGGGTTCATCAGACCTAATGCTTTTATTTAAAAAATGAGATAGCAGGAGTCCAAAGAGATGAATACACTGAATGACCTTCAGCAAGATACCTAAAGGCAGAGCCAGGTCTAGAATTGAGATCTCCTTTGTTCTTTATTCTGGCCAGATCCAGGGGCCAGGGAGACCCACCTCCTCAGAAAGGAATGGGCCAAATTCTTTGCCTGGCATCCCAAACCTTTTGAACGCTCACAGCCTGCCTGCTGGCCTGCTCTCTGACTGCACTCCATGACCTCTCTGCTCTGTGGTCAGACTCACTGCAGCAAAACCCAGGATCAGCCTTGCCCCCAGCTCTGCTCACCTACCTTAGGGAGCCTCTAATGATGACACTAGACAGCAGTACATCTAATACACATAAGGATTTATAACAGTGCCCAGTACATTCATTATATGTCTACATATACTATACATACTTGCATGTATATAGTGTGTATGTGAATGTAAGCATGTATGTATTATATATAATATACACGCTACTATTATATATTATGTTTCAGGTATCCATTTCTCCCAATTACAAGTTTCTCTGAATGTTTGCATAATAATTTATTTCTTGGTAACTTCTAGAATGGCAGTGATGGGAATCAAGGAAGCTTGCCAACATGGATGGGTAAATGTATACGAAACCTAGTCTTGGGATAGCTCCACATGGGGATGAACTAGCTTGCTATCAGCATGCTGCTCCTCAGGATAGTCCCTGGACATGGGGACATTTCCTCCCATGGGGTACTCCCCAAACCATGACTTCTAAACCCCCCTTCCCATCTCCAGCCACCAGCTGAGTCCCGACTTGCTGTTGGACCCCCGGCCCTGCTGCTCTGCTTGATGCCCAGCCCCTCCCCACTCGCCCTACAGACAAAAGGCTTTCAGTGATTGATGGTGACAGTGACCCTCTACCGACCTTTCCAACCTGGCCTGCATGCCCCTGAGGCTCAGCAACCCCCAGCTGTTTGAAATGCAGACACCCCACCCCAGGGGCTGCTGGTTTTCTTCCTGCTGCGGTCTGAAAGTTTTGATGTGGGCCCTACTGGGTTCTCTCCAAATGCCTGGGCCCTGAAGCACTGCCTACCACAGCCTGCTGGCCAGACTGCCTCTGTGGGTTCAGGGCATGATGCTAGGCAGACCTGGGTTCAAATCCTGACTCCACCCCACACCCGCTGGGGCTGTTCCAGTCCCTGAACCTCAGATTGTGAGGAAGGAAAATAAGGCAAGTCCCAGAGATCACTGGGAGGATGGCATTAGAGAACATTAAGAGTTGTATCACAATGCTGGCACTTTGTCATTAATAAATGGCAGCATGGTGTGGAGGATCATTATAATGTGAAAGCAGCAGGTGTGCATGAAGACCAACTTTGACTCCATTCTGTCTTTCTTCCTCTTACCATGGGCCTCTTGATCTCCCTTCCCTGCAGGATCCCAAACACCTCCCTCTTTCCTTTTCCCACCCTCATGCCTATGCCTACACATGTACACATGCCTGCATATACATAGCTACATGTCCACATAAGTGTGTGTACACACATGTAAGTAGACAAATGCATATACACACATACACACATACACACATACACACACACCATCTAATCCACAGCTTTTTATTTAACTTTCTCTCTGCCAGAACTTCTCTAGCTGGCTCTCTGGGACAGTCTAACCACATTGCTGCTCCTTCTCCGGCTTCCATCATTGGTCATCCAGGGCATTTGCTGACTAGGCTCAGGTCCTCCATAGCTGAGTGACCCAAGACTCACTGTCCTCACAGAATAATATGTTTCCACTAGACCACCGAGCATTTCTGGCTCAGGCAAACAATAGACCTAAAGAACACTCAGTGGGGCCTGTCCCCTGGATTTAAAACAGACTTCAGCAGCAGTTATCCAGTAAGGCAATTGCACAAGGGTCTGACAGGCCAGTGAGGCGTACCTGTGCAAGGAGCAAGGGAAGACAAGATGGAACAGCCAGGGCCTGTTCCCAGGGCTTAAACTTGGGAAGGGAGTAGGGGAGTAGAACCAGTGCCTGCATGTGACAGGAAGGGAGGTTTGCTTTACCTCAGAGCTCATCTCCAGGGGCAAACATTCTCTCTCCACACACTCCACCTTCAAGATCTCTCTCTCCCCCTCCCCCTCCCTTTCTCTCCCTCTCCTCCTCTGCCCCTCTCCCCCTCTCTCCCTCTTCCTCCCTTTCTCTCCCTCTCCCCTTTTCTCCCTCTCTCCCTCACTTTCCCCTCTCTCCCCTCCCTCCCTTTTTCTCTTTTTTCTCTTTTTTTTCTCTCTCCATCTCTCTGTCTCTGTGTCTGTGTCTCTGTCTCTGTCTTGATCTCTTTCTGTGTATATGTCTTTCCTGCTCCCTCCTTCTCTTTCTTTTCCCTCCTCCTTCCTACTCTCTCCCTCTCTTTGTCTCTCTCTGCTCCCTTCCTCCCCCCCACCACCCTCCCTCTCTCTAGAGTCTCACCAGTGGGGGCTTCCTGACCACAGGACCAGACTCCCTGTACCCTTAATTGTAAGGGAATAAGGCGGGTGTGGGGGCATGGAGAGTCCCAGAAAAAAGAAAACTGTTGGTGAACTTTATGTATTATACACAGATGTGGATTTACTATGATGCACACCTGAAACCTATATAAGGTTATGATGCAATTTTCCTTCAATAAGATTAATTAAGAGAGGGAGAGAGAGAGAAAGAGAAAGAGAAACTATGAGACTAGAATAAGATAACCCATTTAAAGTATCTCTGAAACACAATGTCCCCTGGAAAGACAATGGTGAAGAGATTTTTCCAGGCCTCCTGATTCCAGGAAGTTCATGGGACAAAGAGATTTCTCTGAAAGAATCCCATCCATGTGGCTGCATCTCCTCCATCATTTACCTCGGGATGTTCTGAGCAGGGGGCCACGGGGACGTGAGTTGGGAGAGGGATGTCTTGTGGGTGAAGAGTCTGAACAACTGAAAAATAGAGACAAGCATCAGAAGGACTCATCCATTCCCCCTGGAGCAAAATGAACGGAGGGAGAAGGAAGAAAGGGGCTGGGGGAAGCCTTCCAAGTCGAATGAGCCGCTGAGTTAAATTACAGGGGCCTGGGAGGGATGATTAACAACCCTCATGGTTTTCTGCTTCGAAGCCATTACTCACTCCAAACCTGGGGCTTCTCGGTTACATAGCCCAGCGCAGACCGACCATTTTTTCCATTGACTGAAAACACATTCTGACTGAAAACAAACTTTGGATCCCCGAGGCTTGGCAGGCCCGGGGTCCTTCTCCATATTTAATCAACGGGAAGCTAAACACTTTCAATCTGTGATGGCTCATTTGGACGGGGTCTCAGGGCTTTTGCTTGGTGCCAGATATAATAACTCTCCTCTCTCTTTTCTAAGGCCTATTTTATAATTTTGCTGTTTTTCAATGTCAAGCCCATCTTTTGAAGAATTTTTATTGGATTTCCTGCTAGACTTCAACGAGGATTTTTCTACTTTGGCAGAAATATCAAGCAGAACAGGGGAAAAACTCCATCATCATCTTAGAAAGCTGTGATGGTGTGCTAAGGGGCAGAGGTGGGGGTGCTTTGTGTGCACACAAACAGGTTTCTCTAGGTTGAAGCCATGGTTGCCAGCTTTGGGGCCCCTCTCACTTCTGATTCATGAGGTGGGAACTGACAGGGGGGCAATGGCTGTGGGAAGACGGGGGAAGTTGGGGGTGGGGGGCAAGAGCCCTAGTACCACGGTAGACGTTGTTCATGTCTGTTTGTTGAGAGCTACTGGGAAGCTGAGGGACAAGGAGCAAATGCCCACTGGGTGGGGGTCAGGGGGCAGCAGGTAGACCCTTCCCTAACAGCACGAGCCCCTGAGAGCTGCTAAAGGCCCAAGAATGGGCAGGAGGGCCTGTCCCAGCACTCTTGTGTCACCCGCTCAGCCATGTTCAAGGCGCTGTTCTGATCTTTCCTTTCTCTTCACAGAGATTATTCCCCGGAGGAAGCCGCTTGCCAATGAATGACAGCTTTTGTTTGCTCATGTTTTCCTTCCTTTCCAGAGTCAACTTTCAGAATACACCAGGATGTTCCCTCTCACTCTTGGGCTTTTTCTTTCTTCTCTCTGTTTTTGAGCGGAGTCGAAGTGGGGTGCAGGGGTCTGTAGAGAATATTATCCAGAAAAGAGAAGCGGTTCTCCGTCTGGTCATGAAAGGAGAAAGTCCTTTGATTCTCTCTTCTTAGGTTTTATTCTTATATTTTACTTTCTCTATTTTATGCTGAGATGTTAAGCGCACTTCACAGCTTCTCGGCCACTTCACACCTACCAATATCAGCCCACAAGTGCAGAACATTTTCACATGTCAGTCTCATCGGTTTAGTCTCACAACAAACTTCTGGAGATAGACAGGACAGGTACTGTCATTGCCACTTTAGAGGTGAGCAAACAAGACTCACCAGGCCATGTGACTCGCCTGAGCCAAACAAGAGGTGAACTGAGCCGAGCGCTTTTTTTCTACTTCACCACAGAATGTACATTTGGCAGGGAAGCTCCCGGGCCATTGAATAAGTTGTCTCCCGATACTGGGCAGAGCTCCCCAGTATTAATTCCCTGCAACGGAATAATACCTGAAGAGTTGAGATGTCATGGCAATTTTTACGTCTCCATAAATTGTGGGACAGTTTCTCTTCAGGTCAGACAAGAAGAACAGGCTATTAGGGAGCCCCAACTCTGGTAGGAAAAGGAACACGAAAAAGATCAGGTAAGAGAGCACCCTGGTGGCCTCGGGGTCTTGGAGCAGTCCCTGGGAGCAGTCCCACATACATCCAGGGTCCTGGGTTCAAGACCCAGGGCCAAGGGAGCAACCAGTGTGAACAACTAGATAAAAATTAAAGTGCTTCTTCCTCCTCTCTCTTCCTTCCTGCTACCTGCCTACTCACCTTCATTCCTGACTATGCCTTTCTGGGCGGCGTGGGGGAGGAATATATATATAAATCAGGTAAGCAAAAGGACTTGTGGAATATCCCCACAGGGCCCAGGACAGGGCTAGCATATTAAGGAATTCTGTATAAGAAGATCTGAGATACGTTCCCTCCTTCAAGGAGTTCACAGTCCAGATGAGGAGAAAAGACAAAGAATCCTAACGTGTTATAACTGCAAAGGACCTCAGTGATTGATCAAACCTTATTGAGGACATGGGACAGTCCAGAGAAGCCACAATTCAATAGGGACACTATGAAATTATTTATTTCATGCTAAAGAGTGTAGCAGAGACTATATGCTGGTCAGAGAAGGCAAAGTGGTCAGGGAGCTGTTTCAGGACGTGGGAAAACAGAGATTGATCTCAGCCTTGAGAGTATGTAGAACTGATGGCTGCACAGGAAGGGAAGGGCCATGAGAGCAAACGGGAGAAGGCAAACAGGAGTCAGGTGTCTTCCCAGAACAGTGACCAAGGTCCAGAGCTTAGAGATGGAGAGGAGGAACCAAGGCTGAAAGTTTGGCTGAAGCCCCATCATGAAGGATTTAAACAGAAAGTGTGTACATGCAAAGCCAGTGAGAGTTGCAGGAAGTTCAAGGCTGCAGCCTTCCGGTCCAGTGAAGGCCTGGAGATCCTATAACCCTCTAAACTCCATGCCCATACCACCCACAACCATCTAAAGGCTGGGGCCAGACAGACGTCCCAATGACACCATCCTTTGAGTCTGGGAGAAAATAGCAGCTCTGCTATTCCAGGTCATCCTGCCACCCCACCCCACTGCCATTCTTGTCGCCACCACTCAGTGGTCCCTGGACTTCTCTAACTCCCAGAGCCTTGCAGTCGGCCCTCCAGTAGGTCCCAGGCAAGGCCTGGTATAGGTGTAGGTTGGAAAAGCCAAGAATGAAGAAGCAAGGGAGACTATCTTAGAGCAAAAGTTGGTATCTGAAGATGGGAAATTAAAGAGAAAATCTCTCTCCCCCAAATATCAGTGAAAGTCAGAGAAAATTGACATGTAGAATTTTCTCCAGCCCTTGGGACTCCTAAGGGCCTGAAAGCTGGAAGAGGGGCCCCCAGGGGACCACCACCTTTGCTCCTTGTTGCATTCCCAGCTGTGTGCCTTTCTTTGCCCATTTTAATCTGAACTCCAGGATGGCCACCTCTCTGTGGATGGAAGTGAGGACAAACCAGAACTAAAGGCCCATGGAGCTTCAGGGCAGGGCGTGGCTGTTACTGCAGATAAAGCTAATGATGACCACAATCACAGTCTTTGGTCCTCTGCTCCAGAAACAAAGCCTATCTGCCCTGATAAGCAGCCCTCCTTCCTGCAGGGGCTCCATCAGAAGGAGAAAGCCTCATCCTGACTGATTTCCCATCTACCTGCAGCTCCCACTCCAGGCACTGAGGTGAAGTTTGCCAGTACCCAATGAGGAAGCCGTTCCCAGGAGACTTGTCCACCCCCTCACCAGCTCTGAGCCATTCTAGGAAATTCTAACTCAAGTCCTCTCCCCTTGGCAAGGAACAATCAACTTTTTGAAGTTTGTGTTCAGGCCAGACCTTTCCTAACAGAATTTCCATGGCCCCACATCTCGTTCACCACACCCCAGGAGCCGGTGTTCCAAGAGTAGGCACCCACCTGCCTCCAGTCTGACAAGCCAGTGCCAGGGGCCTCGCCTCTCTGCACCATCCCACTGAGCTGCTCTTCCATGTACCCCAAGCTGGTCTCCAAGCCTCACACCCTCCTCCTTACTCTGATCTATGTTTTCCTTTGTTTTTTCCCTCCCAACCACATACCCCCACCCTGCCTCGTCTTCACCTCGTACCTTTGTGTTTGAGGTTAAGAAGCATATTCTGGTATTCCATAAATTACTTGGCAAAAGTGGATGACAAAAACAAAATGTAATTCAGATTAAAGTCACCCTCCAGCTGAAAGGAGCATTTATTAAATAAACGGTAAAGCTGCCAATCAACCCTGCTGGTACCTGGGGCCCCCTTATATTAATCTTTCTTGGGGTGATTTAGGGTCCACCTGGGCCCTCTGAGAAGCTTCTCCCATCATTTCCTTCCCATCTCTCTGGATCAGGTGGCTGGGTTTGGCGCAGTTGACAAATTCCCCAAGTAATCCCTCAAAAGATTGGAGAAATGCTCTGAACGCTCCATTAAATTTATTTTCCATGCTTTAAGAGACCCAAAACTATATCCAATAAATAAGTGTTCCCTGTGATTTACTGAAATGCTCCTCTGATTTAAAGTTATAGGGGGGAAAATATGGAGCCCCTGGGAGCCCAGGACCAGCCTAGCAGGAGAGACCAGATGTGAGGGGGGAGGGGCAGGGGGAGCAGCCCCACTGGTGGAGGTTTGAAAGTGACGACGTCTGAACCCCGGTTCTCGGCTTTAACATAAAAGGTCCCCAGTTGAGCATTCTTTCTCACAAAATTTATTGTGGTTGTAGTTAGAGGGGGAACCATCAAAAGAGTAATTCTGGCCCTTGTTTTGCAGAGCTCTTTTGATAAATATGATACTTAGAAATATGCCTCCCACTAGACAGAAAAGCCATATAGTTAAAATGAAGTAATCTGTCAGTAAACTCGCTAGAATCAAAGCCAAAATGAAACCTGTAAAAGGAGAAGGAAAAAAACTCCACTTAGGAACGCTGGAGTCAAGTAGGGGAGAAGGTGGAGATTAAAAATTGTCCTTTATTCAGATATTTTTATCCACAGAGTTAAAAGCGGAGATTTATTTTTAAAGGGGGCTATTTATGTTCCCAGCTCCAACAGATGGGCCTGTGTGCCTGCCTCTCTTGTGCAGCCGGAGCTCAGCAAAAACAGCTTCTCTTTAGAGCTGATCCTTACCCAAATGAAGGAGGAATAAAAGCTTGTAGAAGCAAATGTAACCTTTGGAGCTGGCTGGTAAATATTGGATCTGTTTTCTACAGAGGCCCAGATGTGCCCAAGCCAAAACACAAACAAGAAGGCGGGGAGGAAATGTCAAAACTCTACTGTAGATGAATAGATGTTATGTAGATGGCCTGTGTGTGTGCTTGTGCGCGCGCCGTTGTGCCTGTGTACGCGCCTCTGCGCGCGCCTGCGTTGCGCCTGCGCACCTGTGGGCGCACCTGTGTGCCTGTATGTGCGCCTGTGTGTGCACCTGTGTTCCTGTGTGCTGATTCCCAAAGGGCTAGACAGCTTAGACTAAGAAACATTCCAGTGGACAAATGAACTCACTTCTCTATAAATTCCTACGCCTGCACCTCATAAATCACTTGTTTGGAAAATTCCTTTCTTGGGGTTACTGATGGAAAATATTTGGGGCGATTCCCCTGGTGAGATTTCCTACACAGTGTATCTTCTTCTTTCCTTTGAATCTGCACCCAAAGAAACTGACTCCATGGCTCCATCCCCTCTTGTATGCTCTGCTCCGGACAGGCAGGGCTCCCCGGTTTTGCCATCCCGGGAAAGAGCCCTTCTCCCCACTGCTCAGCAGACACTGGACTGGGCAACTCCCCAGAGCCCCATCCCAGGAAAAGCCTCCTTTTACTGTGTCTGCCTCCCAGGGACTGCCCCATTCCTGTCCCCAGAACAAGGCCCCAGGCAGCAGTCTGGAGAATAGGAAGTCCCCACCACCCTATGCCAGGATCAGAAGACCTGTCTGCTCTTTGTCCTGCCTACCAACTGTGTGACAGAAAAATTAAGGCACACAGTGTTTGTATAGACTCAACCAAATTACAGCGTTCAGAGTCTCCCATTCCTTCCACTAGTGTTTGTACTGCTGTGACCTGAGCCTACAGTGAACATGAGGAAGGAGAGGGCTCATGGATAGATCTGAAACACCAAGTTGTCCCAGTTCTGCTCCTGGGCTGCCTTAAGGCTTCTGTGTGGCCTGAGACCAGTGGCTTACCTCCCAGAACTCTGTCCCTTCATGGGTGTAACGAAGGACCTGCTGTCTGTCCTCAGAGCAGCTCGGCGGTCCTGGGCCCACGGCCTCCCTCCACAGCACCCATGCCGGTCTGGGCAGAGCTGGAGGGTGTGGAGTTTGAGCAGCACCTGTGTTTACACTGTACAATCTGCAGTTTACTGTAATAAAATCATTTAATACAGTCATAATTCTTTTGGCAAGGGGTTGTGTTTATGGTGAGCAAGACGGAGAGGGAATGATTGACTACGACTGATTAAAACGATAAATCCAACACAAAGGAGGGAGGACATGAGGAGCACAAAGCCACAGGCGCATCCAATTTAAGTCTCAAGTTTTGTGCCTTTGTGGGAACAATTCTGTCTGATGCTGAGCCAGCCCTGGCAGTGGGGGCCCAGGGCTGGGCTGGGAGAGATGGGAGGCACAGACTCCACCAGCTCACCTCTCAGGGTTTATCCTCTTAGGGTAGAAAAATACGGAAATGGTTTTACAGGAACTCGTTTTACAAGAACGAATTTCCTTGGGCCTCCATCTTCAAAAAAGGATTTGGAGGGCGGGCCTGGGACTAAAGAGCGTGTGTGCCTGTGCATGAGTTTGTGCAAATGCAGTGTGCATTGAGGCAGAATCGTTTGAGCAAAAGTTAGGACTTGCCAGAATGAAAACCATCCCTCAAACACTTTTTCTGAATCTCCACACTGGTAAGGATCACTTAAGAGGGCACTGCTGACCTTGGAGACAGTGTGCTACTAGAACTCGGTGCCTGCTATCTACTAGGCATTGTGCCAGGGAAGGCAGGGCACAAGAGATTTTTCATTCAACAAATGCTGACCGAGTGCTGAGTTTAGTGCAACCCTGGGCCTGGGCCCTGGGTGAGGAGCAGGGAAGATTTCCTGACCCCAGGGAGCTTCTGTTCTCATGGTATTATCATTCTGGTGAAGAAACGCCAGGTTTACCCACCAGGGAAAATAAAAACTCCCAGGTAGACAGTCATTTATACTAAGGGGTGTCAAATGCTGTAATCCAAATGTCAGGAACATTTAAAGGTGACTTCTGAGCTGGATCCTAAAAGGATGAGAAGGGTCCTCTTTCCAGAGGCAAGCCATAAGGGAACCTGGTTCACTGCCTAGGCAAAGGCAGAGTTGTGGAATAGCCTGCTGAATTTGGAAAAGAAGAGAATTTAGGCTCTTAAAAGGACTAGATATTAAGCCAATTATCTGATTGTCAGTTAATGCCTTTGATAGTCACTTAACAGCTCGCAGAGAGCAAGTCTTCAAAGGACAGTCAGAGGTCAGATGCCTGAGGAAAAGAGGCACAGAATTGGGAGGATGCAGAAGAAAGTCTTAGATGAAGTCAAGATAAATCTCTTATTTCCCAACTTTGCTGAGGATAGTGTGGTAGAAATTGCTACTGACCCCCAAAGTTTTATTACCCCACTCCCCACATGTGCCTGTGTGCATACCTGTGTGCCTGTGGAGTATGTAGTGGTTTCTGGGGAATGCTGCTCTGTCATTTCACCCCCACATCAGCACTCACCTCTGTCCCACTCCTCCCCCTCACCCCATGCATCCAGGCAGGTCATGGGACTAGTCTCACCAAAGGAGCACGAGCAAAGGGCTGTGTCATGTCCAGCTCGGTGTGATTGAGTACCCCCGTTCTCCCTGGATAGAGACCCCGCCACAGAAACTGGGGGCCGTGCGGTGAAGATGGTAGCACCACAAAATTAAAGAAGTCATTCAAGGGCATCGACCAACCAGAAACAATGTCACAGAATTTTTGTTAGTGAGAAACACAGCGTTTCTGTATTAACACCAAGGTTTGGGCTTCGTTTGCTACACTGGTGAGCCTGTCCTAGGAGCCCTGTTCCTGGCGAAGAATCAGTATACAGAGATTCTTTTGCAGACCAGGCTTTCCCAGGAAGGAGAGTGAGACAGACAACGACTGGGTTCCAGGTTTGTTGAGACATGCTCTAAGCGCAGCACTGGAGAGGGAAGCAGGATGGGGCCCAGCGGTGCAGTTACAGCAGAGGCCTGAGCCAAAGCCAGGGGACCGCTGGAGCTGGGTGGCCTTCAGCCATGTCCCCCAGTGAAGCGAGGTGTCCACGTCTTTTTGCCTCTGCATCACAACCACTGGATGCAAGCTACCCCTGAAGAGTGGGTGTAGATTTGGGTGAAGCAGCTCCTTTCCGCAGAGACAGTCTTTGGAAGGTGAGACATAGCTATAAGCCATCAGAGGTGAACACACCAGCAGCTGGAGACAAAAAGATCCTCAGCCAGAGCATCCATTACCGTCGACTCACTGCACCACTCGGATGTACTGGCTTAGTGTAAGTTTCCACCATCAGTAACAGCTTCTCCAAGACTCTGGTTAATTTCCTTTCCTAGTAAAATCCAACTATAGCTGTTGCCACTATGATGAGGCTTGGGGCCACGGTTGTCATTTTGCTCCTCTGCTCCACATTCACAGATCCCCCTTACCTTCCATTAGCACTTCTGGTGACTTGATAGGATAACCCAGATTCTCATTTCTGAGGGACCCCCAGCCCCTGGTCACCATGCTCTTCTCAAGACATGGTTGCTATACTTGTCCATTTACCATCAAAACTGGACAAGGAAATTCCAACAGACACCCAGTGACAACCATGTCCTTCCCTGGAACCATTATGTTTCATAGCCCTGCCTCCATGAATGATCAGAGTCAATGACACCATACAGGGAAATCACTTCTTTCCTAGCTTTCTTGTCTCTTGGCACAAGAAGTCTGAAGTGGCCAGGCAGTAGCCACCAGTGGCACTAAATGGGACTGTAGCTTTGTTGCTGGTGGAGCATTTCCTCACAAAGAAGCACAGCCTAAAGTGGTGGAGATGGGAAGCAGAGACCCAAATTGGTCACTAGGGGTGATAGAAAGCAGAGTCGCTTCTATCTTCATGCCTTGGTTTCTGATCCAATGGGTTTATTATACCCATTGGAGATATACCTATAATGGTCATTCATTTAGGGTGCCTACTGCATCCTAGTGGAGATACTTATGCTCACAGGGTATCAGTGCTGCTAGCACCTCAGCTGGGACTTCTAAACATTGGTCTGTCTATCAGGCCAACAGCGTATGGGATGTGAAAGAAGATCAGCTGATATCACAGTCAAGATATGTACTTTGATCCCTTCATTACTGTGAAGTGGGTCCTTTGACCCAATACCGTATTTACAGGATATCAAGTCTACAAACGACTAGATAGTGGTAGTAGGTGAGATTTCATGGGTGCAAATAATCAGACTCCTGCTCAGAATATAGGTCAATGTCAGGGTGAATCACTGCCCCTGTCAGGGTGGACACTCAGCAGGAGCAGTAGCTACATCAACCTTAGTGATTGGCAACCCATGATACTGGGCCTTGCCTAATACCCACCTCTGTCACCATGGCTGCTCAGTATATGCCCCATTGTGCTACCGTGGGGAGTGAAGTCAAGGGAGGAAGCTGAAAAGTAAGGCCAACTGACTGATTCAGTCAACTTGGTTCAGTCTTTCTTCCATAGTGGATGAATCACGAGCTATTTTTAAAGTTGATGAAGATAGCATGAGATTGCTCCAGAACCCTTGGATTCTGTATTGTGAATCTCCCATTAGGAGAATGACTGCTTTTCTCTTCATAAATACCTCTAGCTTCCTGAAGACTCTTAGGTCACATGTTCCAGAAAGCACTGCAATCAGTTGGGTTTGTGTTAGTCACTGTCACTCTCACTGTCATCCTCTAGAACCCATCAAGTAGAGGCCAGATTGGTGGGTGAAATAATGACATGAAGGTGATAACCACCAGGCACCTTGTAGGTCTTTAAGTATGGCACTCATAAATTTTGCTTCTTTCAGGATGCAAATGGGTTTTTAGTGACTATTTTGGCCAGGAGGAAGGGTAAGATTCGGAGGTCACTGGCCATCCCTATTCTAATAGCTTTTACCCAACATGCTAAGGAGCCAATGTTGTGGTCCTGCCAACTGCCAAGCTATACCAATAATACATTCTCAAACCAAGGAAATGACCCCTGGATGAGTCGGAGGGCCCACTGGACCCATTGTGAGCCAGACTTAGCCAGAGGGACCAGGCTGGTGCTTCAGTTTTCCTGGCTAGCAATGACAGCACAGATCCTATGTCCAAACATCCTTGTCAGGTCTGAACATTCTCTTTCCCCTAGGGATTGGTTCCCCAAGTAAATGACCATGTCTACTGCTGGGAAAGGACAGAAGAAATCATTGTCATTATACGCTTGCTGTGGCATTAGAGGGTCTTTTCTTCTGTAGACCTCTCTCCTTCAGTTGATGACTTCCAGGGCTAAATACTGGCTCAGATCCAAAAGGTAGCAAGGAATCCCAACTTTTTATTGGGGCCACCAGCCCTCAGTGTCCTGCGCATTCATCCTTAAATTTCTTTGGTTGTATAGATGGAGCAATACCCATGTTAGCTGACCATCTATCTTGCCCCTAGGGATGGTGTTCTGTTAACTATGGTCATTACTCTTTGTCAGTCAGAGACCCCTGGCTACCACTCTGTCCTTGTTCTTCACAATAATTGTGTTTAGTTTATATCTGATAGCTAAGTGACACCTAGTGTCCTCTCTCATTAGGGGACACTATCATCCCCCATTTCTATAAGGGATTGAAATTTTACGACAAAATCCTGATCAGTCCTAGCCTTCGGAGGACAGCAACCACTAAGCTTCGCAGCAACACTGGTGACACGGATATAGCAAGGGAGTCCTTTGGCCTCTTTGAGGACGGTCAAGGGAGGGTTTTCCAGCCTTCTGTACTTGGGCATGCCCACTTTTTTAATCCTTTTAATTCATTCTTCCACTGTCCACCACGGAAGTTCTGGGATTTGTGCTTCACTGAATGTGGGCATTCATGTTCTCCAAGATTGCAAGACTTGCCCTAGCAGCAGGGTAGGCTGTTAAATCCTGAATAAGAGGAAAGTGTTCTAATACCCTTTTGTTTTGCAGCCTAGACCCCATACCTTCAGAGGGCAGCTCCTGAATGTTGGCTAAGTCTACAGCTACTTTGGGATGCAGGCCCTTTCTGCTCTTAGCAGGGCCCAACACTTCTCTAACCAGATTATGCAATGACTTATCCGGGTTATTAAGCTGGCCACCAGCAAGGGGGTTGGGGGAGTGGAAATATGGTAAAATCCAGTTTGTCCTGAAAGACAAAGGTCACTGCACTGTCTTCAAGCTGGGGGCAAGGTAAGCCTTTAACAGGAGGAGTATACACAACTCCTGCAGACCCAAAGGGCACAGGGGAATTCAGGGATTCTATTTTTTTGAGTGTGTACCGACACAGATGCCTCCATGCCAAGACTCCGGGCCTTGGTTTTGGCATAACAGGCTTACTGGAGTTGAGGAATCAGCCTTCTCTGGAACTCTGCATTTCCTTAAAATAAAATCTTGGACCTGATTCTCACCTCTTGTCTCCACTCTAGCTTCAGGCAACAAGATCCTCTTCCAAGGAAGTTCTTGGTCATAAACTAGTGGTTAATTATCCCCAAGCTTTCAAGTCTTTCTCCAATGCTTCAGTAGCTTCCGGGAACAGCTTAGATTTCCTTAGTCCTCTCCCAAACCTCTCAAACACCTGAGATTTTATAGCTGCCAACACTTCCTTCCATCATTATCCAATCTCAGCTCACCACCAGCAGAAGTTTTAGCAACTGTACTTCTACAGCATGCCAGGTTCCATTAGTCCTTGACCTACCACTAAAGATAGAATCCTCATTGCCAGTTGGCTGACAGATGATCAATCCCAGATTCCATTTTAATATGTGCTTCTAAGCAGCTCTTCCATGCCAAGAGTTGTAGATCCACACACACCCCACCCCGCCCCCACCCCACCCCCACACACCAGGAAACAGACTTTGAAGCAGGCATTTACCTGCAGGTGACTTACTGGGAAGTGTCCTTGAGAAGTTGTGAAAGAAGCAGGATGGACAGAAGTTGATATTCAGTTGCAACAAAGCTGCAGCAGAGGCCTTGATCCACTCTGCAGATTGCCCTGAAGCTGAGATGGCCGTCAGAGATGTCCCACATTGAGACAAAAGGCCAGAACTCTATGCACCTCATTGCCCATCATTGGATATGGACTGCCCAGCAGAGTGGGGACACAGCCTTAGGTACAGCAGCTCCTTCAATGAAGGGCAATTCCTGGAGAGAGATGCCAACAGCCATCAGCAGAGATGCCAACTTCCAGCAGCTGGGCAATTGTCCCCAAGGAGGAAGCTTACAGTAACATTTTACTCCAACCCTAAACTTGCAATATTATGAAATCTTATGGAGCCTCATGTGATTTTTGCGATTTATAATAAGAATATATATTTGATCTTCATCCTTATTCCTGGCATGAAGCTCTTAAAACCCTTAGAATTTCCTGTGGTTAGAGTTATAAGGTGTCTTTTATTATGTAATGAGGTGACTTTTGGAAAGCACTTAGGTTGGGGGCTGCTTGCCAGGGTAGTCAACCAAGTGATGAGAGGGTTAGAACTTTCAGTCCCACCCCAAGACCCAACTTCCCCACCCACCTCCCACCCCAACCTCTAGGGAGGGGAATGGGCCTAGAGACTGAGTTCTATCACCAATGACCAATGACTTAATCCTGCTCATGAAATAAGCCTCCATAAAAAACAAGGAGGGGTGTGGAGAGTCTCCTGGTTGGTCACTCAAATGAGTTGTGAGACTGGAAAACTCTCCAACAGCCTGAAGCTCCATGCCTTTTCCCCATACCTTGCTCTATGTATGTCTTCCATCAGACGATTTCTGAATTATATTCTTTTATAACAAATAGCTACCTAGTAAAGAACAGGTATTTTTTAATTTAAATTAATTTTATTGAATGAACATTGCATCGTGACATTTTTAGATTTAAGGTGTGCATACTAATCTTCATCTGTATACATTAAGTACATCACCATTTCAGTTCTTCCCTCACTATATAATTGATCCCTTTTTCTGTGACTCACTCTCTGTTCATTTAAGAGAGATGAGGAAGAAGCACTTTATTCTTCATTTAGTTGTTCATCTTAGTTGTTCCCCATCCCCCGGCCCCAGATGTAATCCGGGTCCTTGGGATGTTTGGGGACTGTGCCAGCCAAAGACGGCAGATACAACCACCACTCCATTAGGGTACACCAAGTCACTCTTGCAAATTAATGGAACCCAAGGAAGGGGCTGCTGGAATCCCCAGTCTATAGCCAATCCATCAGAGCAAAGATAACCATTTACACTGGCCATTGGTATCTGGAGTGGAGGAAGACAGGCAGCATGTTGGACTGAGCCCTTACCCTGTGAGATGTAATACTATCTCAGGGAGATGGTGTCAGAACTGAGTTGAATTGTAGGACCCCCTGCTGGTTCCCCAGATTGCTTGGTGATATTGAAAAATCCAACAGAATGTGCATAGAATCTTACCTTGGTATAAAACTTTCACCTGCATTCCCACACACTAGTGTATGATACTTGATCAGGGATGTATACAGCCTACCATGACTCACATCGGCCGTCACCCTCCTGGATATGATGGTCACAGTAAAGCACTTAGGTGGGGAGAACAGAGAGATACATTTCACATTTCTCTGTGTAAGCTAAGCACATTTGTCCATAGAAACAAAGCTATATCACTGGTCTCAATTTCAAATTATCACCTAAACTACTTCAGTTCGATATTTACAAAATATTTGCAAAGCATTCCTAGACTATGCCCATTTGTCCAACTGCCCATCCAGACATGGAGCAGGACAGGAAATGAGGAGAATCACTGAGGAGAGGAGTTGGTGGGCAAACAACTCACAATCACACACACACATACATACCACCCTACACTCAAACTCAACAATAGAAGTGAGAGAGAAGAGCATGTCTTAGACACAGAAGGAAAGGATATTACATTTGTCGAATAGATTTTATGTAATAATACAATACCTTTAAAAATACAGTTTCATTTAAACCTCACAATGATTCTATTAAAAATGTTATGTTTTGGAGGCAGAGAAAAACTAAGGCGTAGACTTAATAACCTTAATGACAGCCAGTAACTGGAAAAGCCTCCACTTGAATGCAGGTCTGTCTTATACTGAAACCCATGCTGTATCTTCAAGCAAAATTCCCCCAAAGAGGTCTGCTCTGCAAAGATAACTACAGCGTACATCCATTCTCTGGGCTCCTGGAAGTCTGCTAAGGTGTCACTTTTAGTTTGCTTGTTTTGGTTTGGTTTGGTTTGTTTGGTGGGCAATGGCAGGGATGTTTTGTTTTTTTTTTTGCTTGAAAAGAAAAATTCCTCACTTTTTAATCCAAATATATTTGCAGAAATAAAGAAAACGCCACAAAAGCCCAAAGAGCCTCTACAGTCACTGACGGTTTCTGACATCGTCCCACATTTTCTGCAGGACCAGAACACCCATGTTCTCAGAACTTGAAGGGGCCTCACTTTGCCATCCCAAATGGTTTTCCTGTAACAGAAGAGTTCGTTGCTTCATGAAACATAGCTTTTTATTAAGCTTTCCACAATTTCCACACACATTTTTCTACATACTTAAATAAGGATAATAAATTATAGGACATTAACACGTATTTTACAATAATGACTCCCAGCGTCCCTGGGCCAAATGATCCTGTGCTGTAGTGCTTTGAGAGTTCTTTCTTTTTGGTTGCTTTAAAAGGAAAGGTGCAGGCAGGAACGAAGGTGAGTTGGCAGTAAGGCAGGCAAAAATTGAGAGGAGGAAGAAGCATCTTTATTTTATTTTTATTTTAGCTGCATATCTTGGCTGCTCCCCCAGGCCCTGGCACGCAAACCCAGATCCTTGGGCTGCATGCAGACAGCTCTCAGCAGGAGATGTTGGACCTAACTGCTACTTCAACAGGTTGAGCCCAGTGTCAGCTTCTTCGAGTTTTTCTGTCCCCTTCTTTGATGCTGGTCAACTCTCACTGCAGTCAAGATGATCTCTGATCTCTAAACAGAGTGGACTTGAAAACAAAATAACCAGGCAAGCTATAATTGTGCATAAAGTAATAATAACTAGATTCGAAGCAAGGATCTGAGGGTCTCTTCCTTGAGAAATATAGCCATGACACCTTATGCATTTACTCATTCAACAAAAATTTATCCAGTACCTCCTAGGGGCCACTATGTGTTGGGGATAGAGCAGGAAACAAGAGAAACTAACTTCCTTCTTAGACCGTCCCTGTGGGGACCAGAGACGTGTGCACCACCCGTCTGGACCGCGCATGAGCAGATCTGCGCATTGACCCACAATCACTGCTGCGCGGGGCGGGTTCGACGGCTGGTGAATGATGTCTTCCTGTCCGGAACCACGAGGTTCTACAGAATTGCTTGCAGTACATACAAACTGATAGAGAGCTGTTCATGCTGCAATTCCAACTCATAGCTTTGGTGAACGGGTCTGGAAATGCAGCCACCATCTACACCTCTGTTTCTACAGAAAAATATATTCCAAGTTCCAGACAACTGTCTCAGGTCAATGTTTGGAACAGAATTCATCTGTAAGTTGAGGACTGCCCAAACTTCTCTAGAAATGCTCCAAATATCCAAGGCGTATGTGAACTAAGGGATAAAAATGAAAATATCTGGGTCCCATCCAGCACCCCTCTTTTATTTGTTTGGATCCGCAGGCAAGTCACTGAATCTCTCTGAACTTCAGTGGGTTTAAGGAAGATTTTATTAAATGATGCTTAGAAATATGTTTTGAAAAGCACTGTTTAAAAGAATCAGTAAATACTTCTCCAATGAATGGATAAATAAATGAGAAAACTTCACTTACATTCCCACTGCACCTTGGCAGTATCCAGATATGAATGAAGAACATTTCATTAAAAATTGGTTCCTTTTTTTCTTTCACAGTGACTTCTAACCAAAGTCCTTTTTAGTTTGTTTTTAAGAAACAGTACTGGCTGCGATGAAAGCAAGTAGGCAGGCAGGCAGGAAGAGAGAGAAGGAAGACACATTGCTGTTTATTTTAGTTTTCACAATAGTTGTTCCTCTGAGCCTGGAACATGAACCCAGGTCCTTGGGATGTGTGTGGGCTGCACTCCTCCAGAGGCAGCTGACCTAACCACTACTACACCAGGGTAGTATTTGTGCTCCGAAGCCCAAATGAAATGAAATAAATGGAATGATTGTCCTTACTTCTGGGGATCACAACTAAGCTACTAGGCTTGGATAGGGCCCAAAAGAGAGGCTTTTACACAAGTTGAGCCAATATATTATTAGTGATGAGCATGGTTAGAAATAGCCAAGCAGTGTGTGCTTGTCTTATTAAAGAAGAAAAAGTTGTGGCACTTGTGAAGAAAATCAAACCAAGAACTAGCTTCACAAATAACCATTCCCCAAGTGCCCAGGGCCAGGACCAGTTTCATTCCATATCTATGAAAAAGGCCTCCTTCCCCTGCAAGCCAGGGAGCGCAGAGCTGGTGCCCGCAAGCCTGGGTGGCAGCTGGGAGATATTTCTAGGTCAGGCTGGAACCTGGATCTCAAGGTCACAGCCTGGATTTCAAGGCCACACCCTGTCCCTGATGACCTTCTCCCACTTTCCCACCTACAGGCTCCCCTCCTGAGAAAGTTGATTTCAGGGAAAAGCAGGCACATGAAAATCTTTGTTCGTGTAGACAGCATTAATGGGAAACTTAGAGAAAAAGTACAAGAGACCCAGGGAGCTGTCACCACAGGCATGAGTAGGCAAGATTTATGACGAGGACCAGGATGTGGACATACCCATGAATTATCCTTTTGTGCCAAGGTAAATTGGACAGAGGAAAATGTGTGTCAAGGAGGCAGAGCCTGGGCTTGGCTGCAATCCTCTCCGCACCTGGGGAAGAAGTCCTCCCTTACATTCTCATAACTGCAGAACTCTCCAGTGGAGGGCAAGTCTTCCAGGATCCCCTGCGTAAAATAACAAGAGGGAGTACTTTTGAAGCCCAGCCTCTTACTTGGATTGACTCATTTAACTCTCCAAAACCCAGTGAGGTCAGTGAAACTGGACTCCCCCACTTCAGAGATGAGTAGACAGAGGCACAGAGAGGTTAAGTAACTTGTCCAAGGTCACACAGCTCGAAAGGGGCTAAACAAAGATGTGAACCTAGACAATCTGACCCCGGAGCATGGACTCCTCACTGTCAAACACACCAACTGTCAGCATGGAAAATGTACAGGAAACTTGGAAGCAGGGATGGCACTACATCCCCTCCCTCCTCGGGAAAAGATACTTCCGAGCTCCCTGAGGTGACACTTGCCAGTATTTCAGGACAAAGATGACAGGGACCTTTATAAATAAGAGACATGACTTCCATGTGCACATAAGAGAAACTGCCTTCCAGAGGTTCTCAGCAGCCTCTGAGACAGGATCACAAAGGAACACATGTATTGTGGATGTTTCGGCTTTCCAACTTTTCAGAGGTAACCATTGTAAAAGTTGTGGTCTATTTTCTTCCATCTTTTTCTGTGCATTCATAAATGTACCCATAGATTCATAGAGATATATTTTCTGACTAACATAACATTATCTCATGACCATTTCCTTCTTTAGAGGAGGCTATGAGGTATAGTGGTTAAGCCCACAAGCTGGACCATCGGAAAGCTTACATTCAAATCTTGTTTCCAGCACTCTGTAACCACACGATCTCCGGACTTTGGTATAATGGTATAAAGATTTCTCTGAAATTTGATAAATCAGGAGGGGGAAGAAATCAAACATTTACACTGCCTTTCCTGTATGAACTCAGTATCAAGTTCACCAAGCAGTTGATGAGAGAAAGCACTTCTTTGTAGAAGAATTCCAACTAATTAAATGCAGAAGGAATGACAGAATTTGAAACTAACCACTGAGCAATCCATGCCAATTCATTCTAATGACAGGTTCCTCATGAGCCCTCACCGGCAGCAGATTCCTTCTAGCAGACCGGTCAAGGCAAATGAGACTTTTTCTATGATGCTTCTCAAAATCCTCTCAGGGCCTGACTCCAAAGTCACTTGTGTATACGCGAACGCTCACTTCCAGGCACTAGAATCTACCTTTGTTTTCTATTGCTGTGCAACAAATTGCTGCAAACTTAGCAGTTAAAATCAGTGCCCACTTTTTATTTCACACTTCCATAGAGCAGAAGTCCACAGGGAGCGGCTAGGTCTCACAAGTCTGAAATCAAGGTGTCAGCTGATGCATTCTCATCAAGAGCATTTCAAGTTCATTCCCGTAGTTGGCAGAACTTAGTTCTGTAGACAGTAGGACTAAAGTCCCTGCTTCCTTCTTGGCCACTGCCAAGGATTGTTCGCAGCTCTGAAAGACCTTGAACCCTCAGTTCCCGGCCCCAAGGTCACCCCCACCTCAGCAACAGAAAACTCTCACACTGCCATCTCATTGCATTTTTCTGCCACCAGCTGGAGAAATTTCTCTGCTTTTAAAGGGCTGCCATATTTAGGTTTGGCCCACCTGATAATCTCCTAATTTTAAGGTCATTTGGTTAGTAACCTCAATTATGTCTGCAAATCTCTTTTGGAATGTACACAAGAGGAACAGTAGGGGGTGAAGGTGGGAGGGCATTTTTTGAATGCTGCCTCACCCACCCTCACCCTACTACTCGACGAAAGTGTGATCTCCTTTCTTGGGTGACATTCTAGCTTCTTGCCCAGTGCCTCTTCCTCTCATTCCTGGACAAGGAGTTTCCCTCTTTGGGTCTAGAAGAGCTGTTGGTTTCTGTGTTTGTTTGGAAAAGGAAAGAAATATTAGAGGAACTGTTTTATTTTTCTCTAATTTTACATTTTTTTTTTTGTTTTCTTCCCTGATGGAACTCAAAGAAATGGAGCAGGTGACACCGGAAGACACCAGTACTGAGTCCTCCAGGGCAGTGACTAGGAGTCGCTCTGGAGTGGGTGATGTTGTATGCAACCTGCACCCTGTGGGGCACCGGTGTGACTTCAGGCAAGTCACTTATCTTCCTGAGCCTCAGTACCCTGATTTCGGATATGGGATGATAATGCATCTGCTGTCCAGGGCTTCCATGAGGAGTAAGTTACTTGATGTGCGTAAAGGCCTTAGAACAGGGCCTGGCACATAGTTTGGGTAAAACTAGTGTCAGCTCTTCACATCCAAAAATGTGAAAACCATGCAGATAGTTCATTGGGTTGTCTTGGAGATGTGGTGGATGCCTCGCTGCTAAATACGAAGTTGACCGCAAAGCCAGGCATGTAGTGTGTGTTCAAGCCACCTGTTAGGAAGCTGGCCCCGGGCTTCCGGGTGCTGACACATCCAAGAGGTCCCGCGGCAAGATCACTTGCAGAAACTCATCAGTGTCCCCCTGTTAGCCTCAAGACAAAGCCCACATGCCTTAGGGAGTTGTAGAAGATCTCCAGAATCTAGCCTTCATCTCTTCTGTCTCATTTCTCCACACACTCTGCTCAATCCACAGTCTTTTAGCAATCATGCTGAATCTCTTCCTAAGGCTGTAAGTGGTCTGGCTTAGGTCTCTTGGACCCTCTGCTGGGAGCCCACTCTCCCTCCTACCCCGCATCTGCACCTGAATTCTAGTCACCACTCAGATCTCACCTGGAAAGTAACTTCCTTTGGGAAGCTATCCTTCACTACCACACACGCACACACGCACACACACACACCCATTACATATCACACATACATTATACAACACACCCACACTACACACCTTACATACACACACACACACACCCTTCCAGGTGTGTTGTCCTCCCTTAGGCCTGCCTATCACCCTCTCTACTTCCATTATCAAAATGCCCTAGACTGTGATGGGATGTTTCCCACCCCTGTCCACTCCAAAAGGACTGACTGCTAACAAACAGATCTCCAGCACATGTTCCAGGCCTTCTTTGTGGACAAGAAGGACACAGAATGAGCATCATCAAACAAGGCTCTGGCCCCAGATGTGGCACACTAGCTGTGTTCTGTGGATCATTTCCCTTCCTCAGTTTCTGCATCTGAGAAATAAGAACTTGAAACTTGTGACCTGTAACGTCCTTCTGGAAGTTAACCTCAATCCCCTGGAACTGTGACATGGCTGGGCTTAGAGATGGAACATTTTTGAGCCTCTCCTGTGCCCTCTGGATTCTGCAGGCGACCCTGTTCCTGCGACTGACATTGACAGAGGTCGAACACTCATGACTGTTCAAGTCCAGTTCCAAGGCCCGGCCCTGCTGTGAAGAGTATTCTTTTCTTGTTTTGTTTAACAGTTTGATTAAGCTATAATTCCCATAGAACACATTTTACCTATACAAAGTGTGCAGTTCAATGGTTTCAGTGTATTCACAGACATCACCATTCAGTGTTAGAACATTTTCATCATTTAAGGAGAAACCACATATCCTTTAACTATCAACCCAAAGAATACTCTTTTTGGGTTTTTTTAAAGGAAAGGGGCTGACAGGAACGAAGGCAAGCAGGCAGGCAGGAAGAGAGAGGAGGAGGAAGCACTTTATGTATTATTTTATTTAGTTGATCATCCTGGATGTTCCACCCCTGCTGCCTGGGTCTTGAACCTGGGACCTTGGGATGTCTACTGACTACTCCTGGTATGCTAAACCACTAGGCCACCAGGGCACACCCCAAAAGAATATTCTTGCAATCTTTCTCTCCTCTCTCTCTCTCGCCCTCTCTCCATTGTTTTGACTTGCACCTGGCAAGCAGAGGGAAATGCTGATCAGAGGAGGAAGAAATTCAACCTCTCTCACTAAGAAGAATTCTTACTGATATCACCTTAACCCATAGAATGTCAATGAACTGTAATGTCTATTTGAAAAAGAAAATAAAAATCTACCTCTTCGGTGACTTTCAATCAATTTCAGGATAGCTCCAAACTTCAGATGAGGTTCTTCATAATCAGTCCTGTTTTCCTCTCCAGTCACTGATTTCTCTGTCCCTTACTCTCTTCCCCAAGACACCCAGCCATACCTAATTATTTTCCTTTTCTGTCAGTGTCACCTCTTCTCCTACCTCTGTGCAGTGTTCCCTCTGCTGGATGTAGCATTCCCTTCCACCTTCTTCTCCTGCTGAGCCCGAGGAACACCTCCTGGAAGTCTTCCAGGCTTAGCCAGCCTCGTTCCCAAAGCTGGAGTTAGGTGTCCTCTCGTGCACACTCCATATGTCTATATACTAACACTTATCCAACAGCATTGTGTGTATTTATACATCTGATCTTTGGCAATTGATCTCCTGAAGGGCAGAATTGATGCTTTCTATTTTCTCATGGTCCACATCCAGGCAGGTACCTAGCACTTGGACACTCAATAAATATTTACAAACTGAAAATGAATGTGCAATTTTCCCTTTGCAAGTAAATTTTGGTGACAATAAAAACAAAATGGGCAATTAAAAATTCAGCGAAAATCTTACCCTCTTTTTCCACTTGGAGAGACCAACGGACTGAAGAGATGTCCTTTCGCATCGGCCCAAGAAACTGGTCAGATGAGCAGACAAAGCAGCAGTAGCCACACCTCTGCTCAGACCTTTCCTGGCCAGACAGACCATGCACCTGGGAGGGGATAGGGAGAAGCTGGGGGCCGGCACCCACCGGCATTCACTTTCTCTGTAAGACTTCCGGTCTCCCCTCAATGCAAGGGCATCTGGAGGTCACCCACACACCTCAAGAAAGATTTTTTTCAGGAGCTAGTTTCTTCAAAGAATTGTATCCGTTGCATAGCACAAAACAGTGTGCAAGAATAAGACTTGGTGCTGTCTGGCCTTGTGGCTTTGTTCATGGGGTACAGGTCGCATATATCCCAAGGGACCCAGTTCAAGACCCAGTGCTGGGAGGAAACAACTAAGATAAATAACTAAATGAAATCAGTAAAGATGCCTTCTCTCTCTCTTCCTGTCTGCCTATTCACCTTCATTCCTGCCAGCACATTTCCTTAAAAACAAAAATTCAAAACCAGCATCTACACTGGCTTTAGGGTGGGATGGAGAGGGTCCTGAGGGAAGAAGCAGTCAGCAGTAGTGTGAGAGGGGCAGCCGGTCTGGGGAGGGAGCTACGGGTCAAGTTCTGTGTCCCCACGATGGCCCTTCTGCCCCACTGCCAGAACCTTCACACTGTCCCATCACTGACAGGCCCTGGGCACAGACAGAAGATTGAACCTTCCACCTCTTACCTGGAGCTTCAACAGCCTGCAAGTTATTCAGCCTCCTGTGTCTCCATTTGCTCATGCGCTTCTATAAGGAGAATGTCCCCCTCAATGTTCTGTGTCTCCATGAGAGCTAGCACTGAGCTTGCGTTCATTTTTGTTTCCACTGGAAAGGGAATCACCAACCCAGTTATGGCCGAGGTCCCAGGGCCCCCCAAGCACAGAACCTCTACTATGCTACTTGTGAACCATATTTTCATGACCACTGGTATAAATGATGGGGGAGAACACTGGGGTTTTCAGGGTCCACCTGCTTCATATGTGGAACCTGACAAGATGGAGGCCCCAGGGACAGAGTATGTACCCTGCATGTCAGGCCCCCACAGACCTGACTATTCCTGTGTCCCTGCAGATTCATTTAAAAATTTCAGGATCCAGATCTCAGCCAGGGATGGTCTGGGTCTTGAGGGGAAGACAGGATTGTCTGGTGTGGTCGTATAGGAACTGGAGGTGGGAAGTGTGAGAGCTGAGGAGGAAGCAGGGACAGCTTCCTTGAGAGAGAGGGGCCAGAGGAGAGGTGAGGAGGGGGCTCCAACTGAGACATGCTGTGTGTGGCAGGGGAGGAGGGGTCACGGTGATTTACTGCCAGAAGCCAGCCTCCAGCCCCAGACATTTCACACACCAGGTATCAAAGGGCTCTCGGTAACAAATGTGCTTCCTGCCCAGCTCAGATGGGCCTCCTTTGCCAGCAAGGGACCTCAGTGTAGGGAAGGCAGAGACAGAGAGAGGTGCTTGTATAAAGCTGAGAAGTTTACTGATAGGGCAGCAGGGCCCTGGTGGCTGGGGGCTTCCAGCATCCCAGTGGAGGGAGTTCCATTCGGCCCCAACAGCCTCTCCCCAGAAATGAAGGGTAGCCAGTCACTCACTGATGGAATCTTCTATATGAGTCTGCAAAATATTTTCAGTCGTCTGGTGATATTGCCCCCATTTTCTCTTTTCCTACTTCTTTTTTTTTTTTTTTTTTTCCAGAAATAGGGCCAGCGCCTACACACCTACATTACACATATTGGTTCTGACAGCTCAAATTAATATGTCAGATTCTGTGATCCTTGCTGGCGACAGGCCTTTTGACCCTATCAGTGCAATCTGCCTCCCTGATTGAAAATCTCTGTGCCTTAAATTGATTCAGAGTTTTATAAACATCCTGTAGCCACGATCCAAGGAAGCCCCCGATGAAAAACCTGGGAGATCATGACATGCCCTCCCCTGCCCAGCTCCTCCAAAATGAGTAAAGGGCTTTATAGGAGAGGCCCAAGGACCCCCAACTAGTTAGGCCTCTCCTGCCCCCTGCCCTGCCAGCATCTTAAAAGGCAGTTGGAATGTCCTGTGAGAGGGAAACTGATTAGGTTTCAGAAGGTCTGGGGCCTTCTGGCTCTGCCAGTCACTAGCTGTGTGTCCTCAGAAAAGGTCCCGAGCCTCTCTGGGCCTTGGTTTTCTCTTTATGACATTAAGTTGCTAATAATCACTGTTTAATGCAACAGAATTGCAGTAAAAATGGGGTGAGATGATGCTTTCTGAAGCATTCATGAAATAAATGCGAGGAATAATGACTGGTTTTTATACTACATTGAGGAGATGGATGAAACAAAATCTTCAAAATATTGATAATTGTATAAATTTTTTTAATGTTATAATTGGCTGTGCCTTGGTGAAGTAGTGGTTAAGTTAATTGCCTCTGATGGATGCAGACCACATACCTCTGGGTTTGAGCCCTGGGCCCTGGGCGGGCCCGGGGACAACCAGCGTGAACAACTAAATGAAAAAGAATGTGTTTCTCCTCTTCTCTCTTCCTGCCTGCTTACCTACTACTGCCTTCCTTCCTGCCTGCAGCCTTCCTTTCAAAAGAGAAATGCTGATGACAGCCGCGTCGAGCGATGAGGACATGGGGGTTCACTGTGCTCTTCTCTCTGGAGTGCATGCTTGAAATCTCCAGATTAATAAATCTAAACAATTTTCATCGATCCATGACATGTCTTAGTAGTGTGTGTGTGTGTGTGTGTGTGTGTGTGTGTGTCGTAGGAGTTTGGGGTGAGTGTGAGTGTGCAGGTTTGGGGGTGTGTTGTGCGTGTGAGAACGATGAGAGCTGTGGGAGCTGTGGGGGTGTGGAGGGCTCTCGTGCGTGGAGTGTGTGTGCAGACAGAAGTCACTGGCTGGCGAACCCTTCTCTCCACGCACATTTAAGGTCTTTAGAAGTGCCCATCGGAACAGAGACCTAAGTAAAAAGTGAGCAAAAAGAATTTGGTCAACATGGAAATATGTTTGTAATGCATTGTTGGTTGGGGGGAAACGGTTCTAAAGCATACAGGGAAGGCACAAGTCCCTGTGACATGGGACTTAATCTTTCTATGCCTCACTATCCTCAGCTATAAATGGAATAATAACTGTATTTACCTCAGGGTTATTCAGAGGACTAGCTGAGTTAATAATTACAAAGAGCATATTAAATATTCTCTGCGTTACTATCATCATCATCATCATCATCACGATCTCTGTTTATCAGGAACTCTTGCCTCTGGCTTCCTAAATTGATCTTTTTCTTCTCAACTTCCAAATCGATCTTAGCCACCTCTTCATTTACCACGAAGTCTGTTCTCAACGTCCAAACTGTTCTCAGAGTTCACTTGTAAAAACTAAAATATGATTTTTCTTTCTCGAACTTGCTTCCTTCCTACTCCCATACTCTCATCTGTTCATGATGCTTTATGACCCTCAAGACATTGGGATTTCTCCTGCAAAATCAACAAGATATCCTTTGTTCATCCATGAGCTTGTCTTAACAATCACTGCCAGTTTACAAAGCTCTTCCATCTACACTATGCTAGTAATAATCCCTTATAAAAGGCCCTGATGGTACATGGTTCACCCGAGGCCCTCTCTTTCCCACTTACCCCTTGTAAATGGCCAAGCTGCAGCTGGACTCCCGGTCTGTCTGACCCCAAGTTCAGTGCTCTCTCCAAACTTAGCTGCCTCCAGCAAGGCACAGAACACCACATACCGGAGAGCAAATGCCAGAGAAGAGACCGCTTCCCAGGGAAGCCTCCCTGCTCACACAGGGTTCTCTAGAGCTACCCATCAGAACAGTCTTCACTCAAATATGGCGATGAAGATGAGTGAGGAAAGACATCTGTGATACATTGTTGATGTTTTAAAATAATTCATAAGACATTATGGATAACAAGATTTCATTCTGTGAAAATGCATACACATTTATATCTATATCAACACCATCGCTCATACAAAGTACTTACAGGCTTCCTCATTTAATTCAAATCACACCTCTGAGCTAAGTGGGCCAGGCGTTATTCTCTCCATACCACAGATGAGGAAGCTGAGACGTGGAGAAGTGAAGGAATTTGCACAAGATCCCACAGGAGTGACTGGGCATTGACCGACCTCAGGTTTCCTGGACAGGGTTTGCCTTCTTCACTCCAGACTGCATCGACACAATCAATGGCCCAGGAGAGTGTGACAGGGATTTGAGAAGCCACACTGATCCTCTCAGTTACCCAAAAACATCCTCAGGGCCGACCCAGGACTTCCCACCCCAACTGGCCTCAGAACTTCCTGACAGGAGCCTCTTCCGGGTCAGGACTGCATGAGAGTCCAGGGGCGGGGGATGTCGGAGCTGCCATGACAACCGACCATAGACTGGGAGACTGAAACAACAGAAATGGATTGTCTCACGGCTCTAAAGACTGGGGGTCCAGCCTCAAGTGTAGGCAGGGGAGATTTCTTCTGAGGCCTCCCTCCTTGACTCGTAGATGGTCATCTTTTCCCTGTGTCTTCACATGTAGGTATCTGTGTCCAAATTTCATCTTCTTATAATGACTCAACTCTCACTAGAACAGGGATTACCCTAGTGACCTCATTTTAACCACCTTTTTAAAGTCCCTATCTCCAGACAGTCACACTCTGAGGTAACAAGGGATAGGACTTCAACATTTAAATTAGGGGAGAACACAATTCATCCCATAGCTCTAGGTAAAGTCTCCCTTACTCCCTTACTCCCTTACCTGAAAGGGCTCCCCAAAGCTCTCCACTTAGCCATTCAGCAGGGATTGATGGCCACTTTTGCTTGTGACCCCTAGAGGGAGAATACTGGCAGTGACAAGTCCTAGGATTAGGAAGAGAGAGCACAACCCAAGAGAGGTGGAAAGATGGGTGCTGAAGGGAACAGAATCCCCACAGATCTGCGCACTCGCAGGCCTGTGATGGTCCCTGGGTCCACGGAGTCTGTCATCACACTGGTGAGTGAGGCAGGTATGTCCTAAGACACTTTGCCTGTTAAGGAGGACTACTCTAAGACAACTGCTTTCCTAGGAAGAAAAGATTAGAAGGACCTGGGACTTGGGACAAGCTGTTTCCTTATCAGCAAGAGAAGAGACCACACCACTTCTATCTTCCCTTTCAGACTCCAGAGTTTCCTGATTCTATGACAATAATTCTTCCTCATGATTTTTTTTTTTTGAACTGGTAGTTTTATCCAGAACTTCTGTATATAGTACGTGCTCATTAAAATTCAGCTTCCTTCCTCTCTCTACTCCCTCCGTCATCAGTCTCCACTTCCTCCTTCTGGACTGAATAACAGAAGAGAAAAAGAGGAGCACTAGGGAAATCCCGCAGTGTGGACTAGAAAAGACAAAGCTCAATGGAAAGGGAGAAATAACCACATACACTGAAATGTTGAAATGTTGAAATGTCTGTCAGCTTCGGAGGACTGGGTCAGATTCTCTTGAAGGCAACAGCGTCCTGTCCTCTCAAGTGTAGCAGGAAAGTGAATGTGCTACCAAGTGAGGAGCCAGCGTGAACCTCCCTTTGCTCCCCTGGCTCCAGGTGTGACGTCTCTGGTCTCCAGTTTCAGACCCCGACAAAGCTCTGGCACTCAGCTCCCTTGGGCAGGGGCGGGGCGAGGGGGGCTGGACTGGGGACAGAGACCACAACCTCTGCCCACACTTGTCTCATGACTAGCATGTCCCAGTGTGAACTCGGACAAGGCAATTCTGACTCTATGTCCATGAGCCCAGGATCCTGCCCAGCGCAGCAGCTGGGCACTGCCCTCCTCCTGAAGGAGGCTTCCCAGTGCCAAGGGGCCTGGGGAGGGGCCGCTCTCATCTGGCTATTAAGTCAGCGCTTCTGTCCCCAGACCAGACTGAACTGGGCACACGAAGGAGTCAGTAGAAGCGAAGCAGTGCCCAGGGGAACAGTGAGGAGAAGCTCAGGGCCGCTGCTGCCTGTGGGGCCTGGTCACCAGGTGAGAGGAAGAGAGACAACCTCTGGGGTCAAATCCCTAATCTCCCTCCTGGTAAATTTAGCACATCTTTCTGAGACACTGATGACAAAGGGTTTTTGTCCTCAGAGATTGTTTTCCTGAAGCCATCAGCTTTGAGCCTCACTCAGTCCTATAAGATACTCAAGGTGGTTTTCATGTCCCTTTCACACATGAGACATGACCTGTGCAGGATCCACAGGTAAGGAGCAGCACTGGCACCGGAGCCCAGCACAGCCGGAGTCCACTGACCCCTCCCGTGACTCTGAGCTCCCAAGTCCTCTGACTTTGGACATAAAAGCTAAAGAGCAATCCTAAAGGCCTGAAATAATGAGTCTCTCTCTGTTTGCCAAGGTGCTGTGGAGCCATCTGGGGTCCACACCCCACTCTGCTCCCTTACAAGTCAGTGAGGCTACAACCAAAACTCACTCTGACCCAGACTCCAACACCACCACTCACTCGCAGGTAACTAGGCAAGTCTGCCAACTTTTGGAGGCTCATTTCACTGGCAATTGTGTGAAACACGCTATGATTTTTGCGGCAAGAGCACAGTGTCAAGCTGAGTGCACTTGAACAGGCACAGCCACGTCTTAGCTGTGTGACCACCCTTGGGCAAAGCACTTGGCCCCCCTGAGTTTCCATGTCCTTCATTGTACAATACAACAACCATCATATCTGTTCACACATATCTCTGCTCAGTGCTTTGCATAGAGAAGCTCATTTAAGCCTCCCCACTACTCTGATAATGCCTCCCCCGTTTGACAGAGCAGATTTCCCCTGAAGTAAAGAGATTTAGTGAAGAGATTTGTCCACGATCACACAGCCAGGAAGTGGCAGCGTGAGAACTCAAACCCAGCTCAGCATAACTCCCAGACCTTTCCCTTTCCCCTCACCTACACAGCAAGACCATCCCGTGGGTTGCAGACAAGTAGAGCACCAGGCACAGAGCAGGCCTCCTGAGTGACAGCTATTGTTGCCATGAGGAATGTGACAGTGCTAGACAGCCTATAAACCACTTGTCTGCCTGTACCCGGAATAGCTATCCAGATGACCCCAGATGAGGCAGTCGGGTGACCCCTGATTAGATGGTGTTCCTCTTGGTCATAAGAGCTAGATCCTATGTGTCTCTGTACCTCCTACTGCCAACGAACACCTGCATCAGCTGCCCCTCTTTGTCCCTGCCAACTTTTGTCCTACCATCATTCACCTCCATCCTATTGAAGTCTTAGGCCCCAAGTCCAACCTCTCTCCAAACAAAGTGCAGCAATTTCTGCTTGAATAACCTATCCCCTAACCTGGCTCCTCAAGTCCTTGACTTCATGGCAGTGACCTTTTCCCCATCTCCTCTTCAGTCACTCTTTTGCAAGACATCATCCCTGGAGCATAAATCCATGGCTCATTGCTCTTACTGTGCACTCATCGAATCAACCCTTCCCAAAAGCCTCCAGGTCGTTGGCCTCACCAAGGTCATCAGTCCCTAAGCCAATAGACTCTACTTTCTCCCATTAGCCTCCTCTGTCTTCACTTTCTTCACTCTCCAACCCAGATTCCACGAGCCAATGTGCTTATCTGACTTACCCAATATGCTTGACTTGGATAACTTGAACTTAGCCCAGGTGCTTGAATCACACACATCTGTCCAAGCTCCAAGCCAAAGAACCCAGTCGTCTGGACCACCTGACTCCAAGGAATCCTAAGCCTAGAGGTATAGACTGCCTTCCCATAGTACTCTTTAGACAAACATCTAAAACTTTAACATGACTTTCAAGGCCACCTCCCTCTCCAGCCACATCTCATTAACAGTTCATTACTGAACACCTACTCTATGCTTGCCGACCCCTTCATGCTCCCTGTAGCCTTGGTAAAGTCTCTCAGTTCCTAAAATGTGATCCTGCTCACCCCAGGCTGCCTTCTGCCCTCTGCTTAAAAGACCCCTTCCCCTGACCAACACCCTCTCTTCACTCTGAAGGTGGAAGCTTGAATAGGCTCCCTCTGAACAGTCCTTGTTGACCTGCTAGACTAGGTTTGGTGACTGCCAATGTCAATTGTTCTTAAGGAGAACCTGTCCTTCCTCGTAATAGTCATCTTGGTCATCTGTATTACATCTATGATCTGAGTTGTTCATTGTTATGTCTCCAAGACTCAGTAAATACTCTTTAAAAAATAAAGTGACACATAAAAGTTTTAATAAACATCTAGAGAGTTGGGAGACTGTGGCATGAAAGCACTATTCGCGCACCTCAGGCTGCCCACTCTGTCCCAGGGGTTGTCTCACCAGCCCTAACCAGACCTCTATCCAATTCTGCACCCCACTGTGTGCCCTTCTCTGTAGCCTGTCCAGCAGAAGAGGGCTACTCATCTGTGCCCTGACAGATAGGGGGAGGAGAGGTGAGGAAACTGAGGCTCCAAAAAGACAAGAAATTAATCCAAGATCCTGCAGATGGGAAGCGACAGAGCCAGGTGTGTCCTACCAGGTGTGTCCATCTCCTGAAGCTACACTCTGGGCCCTCTGTCATTACTGTCCCAACCCCTCCTACCCTCAAGCCCCTCCCATCCTGCCAATTTTGGCAAGTCCTAGTCCCCCAACATAGAAGTGCTTCAAGAGAAAAAAAGCCAATGTCAACTTTGTATCCTCAGTGTCTTGCCCTGCCCTCCCCCACCCTAAATAATAATAATAATAATAATAATAATAATAATAATAATAGCAGTTTTCCTTGTCCTGGCCAAGAATGGGCACTTGTTAAATATTTGCTTAATTGAATTAAACTTTCCAGGCCACAGTCTTCAGCATTATTGTCACCACAGGCAAAAACTTCCTGAGTCCTCCTCGCTGTGAAAGTTTCCAGAGAAGATCCAGAGATACATAAGTTCTGGCTGGTTTAGGAGGAGCTTCTGGATCACACTTCAGGGAAGGGAGGAGGGCAGGAATGAACTGAGTGCCTCTGGAACATTTCACAGAACTTCCTTTTCTCCTTTCCCATCCCACACATACCTCCGTACACTCACATAAAATCTCTTCAGTTCATACATGGTGTTCCAGACATAAATCTATCATGACGGGGCAAGATATTTTATTTAGCAATTACAGTGCTGCTATTGCACAGCAATCATCAGTTCAAGGTAGAAAGGAGCTCATCTTGCCCATCTCCCTTATCTCCTGGCTCTGACAGAGAGGCCTGTCACAACTGGAGCCCACAGAACCAGTGGCTGCCTTTCAGGTTTGACATCTCTGAGGCCATCTACATGGGCCAACCCTGGGGCTGCAAGGTGCTTCCACCAGAACTGGGACAGATGCCCTCCTCAGATGGGAGGGAGTGTGGGGCGACTCTCAGAAGGCCCCCACAAAGCATGGGATTCCCCTTCACCCCCTTGACCCAGGAAAGAAGGGGCCTGGCCTGACCTGTACACCAGAAATCTGATCCTTCAGTAGCCTGGGGTCAGAGGCACTTGGCCCCTAAAACTTCCTCAGAGAACAGGCCAGTCTTTCAAGCATATCTGATAACAGAATAAGAGTTATCGTACTGACAGCTAAACTGTGCATATCACTGCAAAGTCTACAAAATACAGGCTGTCCCTATCTCATAGCTCTTCTTTTACAACAATCCAAAGAGGTCAGTAGGGCAAGTATTGTACTTTTCGGATGAGTCATGAGATGAAGTGATTGGTCCCAGATTACACAGTTAATGAATGACATATCTTAGGTTGGCCATCTGAAATTGCCGACACAGAAGGGAACCCACAGATTTTCTCCCTCTGAATTCTAAAGGCAAAGATAGAATTTGGTCCAACAAAGCCTAGAGGGGAGTCAGAGTGAGTCTGTCCCGGCAGGACCACACACAGTAGTCAAACTCACAGCTCCTGAGTGGACTTGGAGGTAGGGAAGTGTCCCAGGCTGCCTTGGTCTTTCTCTAGCCTCCACTCCTCTCTGCGAGCCAGGATCTATGGGACACCTGGTCAACCTCCACAGATACTCAGTGGCCACATGGAGCTGAGTAGGCCACACTTGGTCAATGGGGATGCTCACAGGGTCATAATTCTCCTGTTCCCTATAGAGAGAGCACCTCTTCTCATTTCTTCTCATGGCTTCAGATACCACTTCTCCCTAAATACCCACCTCTGTCCGTATCCCAGGTCAGCAGAACATGTGCTATGACTGCCTAACTTCACTGCAATCTACTGTCTCAAAACCGTTAATTCTAATGAATCCTCTTTAGGCCCTATCTGCCCCACTCCCTGCAGAGCCTCAAATCATCATTAAATCCTCTGCCCCCTTTGCATTGCTAAACAGCAAAAGTCTCATCAATGACATTATCCGGTTGACTATTAGTACATTCCACCCAAGGTTCAAGGTGACCTACAGAAAGAGCTTTACTGTCAGGTCAAGGGCAAAGCAAGGAGCCCAGTCCCAGGGAATGTCTGACCAGTGTCTCTGACTCTAGACTCAAGATCTCAGAGGTGAATAGTGTCTCTTTCCCTCACTACACCTCACACAGAACAGTGCCTGGCACATAGTAGGGACTCAGGCACTCTCCCTGCCCCAGCCACTTAGAACTTAACTTTCCTCACCCTAGCTGGCCTGCCAACTCTCCAATTAGGGGAGAGAAAACACGAACAGCAGGGCAGAGTGTTCAGGGACCACCTTCACTCTGTCTGGCTACTTTCCATTTTTAAATCCGCCTGCTGGTTTTCCATTTTTAAACCTGTCTGACTCCATCCATCTAGTCAACCTTCCTCCCTGACAGGTCTTGACAAACAGGCTCTGAACTATGAACACACAGAACAGTGCGACTCGGGAGGCAGTGCCCGCCCTTGCTGCCCTCCAGAGAAGGAAACTGGGGTGATTTCAGGGGAAGAATCGAGGAGTCCTTGCCTCAGATGCATTTCTGTCTTCTCACCAGTGCTAGTAACTCTACTGATAAGGAACAGAGCTCAGTTGTAAATAACTGGGTGAGATGAAACTACAAAAGGATCTAAGAGAACTAAATACTGGTTTAAATACACAGTAGGTTAAAAGTGACTGCTAGTGGGTCCTTTCCTGACTGAGGAGCTACCTGAGGAGAGGTGTGACGATTCCTTGGGGACGAAGAGAAGGCAAGGTAGCAGAGTCAAGGCTGTTAGGTTATAAGATGCATCTCCCGGTGGAGAAAGCCCTAGAGTGGGACTCAGGGACAGGGAGTGGGACTCAGGGACAGGAAGCCTAGTCAGAGTTCTGCATATTCAGTTCATCCAGTGACTTCAGGAATGCTGTTCTACCTCTTTGGGCCTCAACGTACACATCTATAAAATGGGATATTTAAACTAGATGATGGCTAAAGTCCTTTCAAGATCTGCAAACCATGACACGTTTCAGTTTTGCCAACAGCCTCTTTTGCTCTGTATTCTTAATCTAGCACTTTGCAACAGTGCGTAACAACTATTTACCATGAATGTGTCTAAAATCCCCCTGGTTCAGACCATAAGTCCAGCAATGCCTCACAAGTCCAATTACAGACCACGGTCATCGCAGACTTGAGAGCAACAGAGAAGTCATGGACTGAATCGTGTCTATTGAAACTTCTTTGAACTAATAGGAGTTGAAACTCCTTTAGACGTAAAACAAAACCCTGAAATGGCACATAGGAAATTATAATAATCCCTCAGATTTGTAGAGTGATTTGCCATTAGCCATTCTCTTTCAAATCCATTAGTTAATTTGCCCCTCTCCAAAACTGTGAAGTTGACAGGAAAAGAATTACCAAGCCCATTTAACAGATTTAGAAATCAAGTTTCAGACTGAGGAATCACAGCAAGTGGCAGCCAGGACTCAAATTAAGATCAGGTGACCCCACTCCATGGCTACTTACTTCCCATTTTTAGTTTCTGCCTCTGGTTTCAGATCCAAAAGCAAGCAGGCAGAAGGCAGAGACTTGGTAAAACCCTAGAGAATAATCCAAGCAGGTGTCAAAGGTCAGAGTGCACCATCTCCCCTTTCCAACCTCACTGTCCCAGCGGGAGCCAGAAACCACGCACACCTCCTCTCTTCACTGCTCCCTCCTGCGGCTGCCTGTGGCTGGGGTGACTCTTTGTCCTAGTGCCCAGGGCAATGCCCTCAAGGTGGTGGGCACTCCCTTCTCTGCTTTCCCGTGAGTCCTGCCCGGCCAAGGCCAGGGTTACTCTGGGATAACTGCAAAGCAGGAGACTTTTACTCATGACTAATCAAGCAAGTAGGACAGAGGTAAGAGCAAACCCAACCAGGAAAGGGGGTGGGGGAAGAGACAGAGAAAGACAAATAAAGAGAGAGAAAGAAAGAAAGCCGCTTTAATAATAGGATAATTGCCCTGTTTAGGATTACAATCTGCCAGCATTTCACTAAACTTTATGACACATGATGACAAGTTAATAAGCCAGATACCTTGCTGGGTGCACTAAACAGATGCCCCGGCCTCCTTGTGCAGGGTGCTAACCCCCACAGCCCAAAAATCCCAGCAAGGTGTGGGGGGACGGGACCAAGAAGGTGGGGAAACTGGTTATTTCTGTTGTCAAAATGGCCCCAGCCATAAATCACCATTAATAATACTGTCATCTATCAAAGAGGAGCGCGGGCTGCCAAGGCCTTTGAAGCGGCAGCACCTATAATTTCCTACCTATCAAAGGTACCTTTGTGCATATGTCATGCTGGAAGCTGACAGGAGCGAGATGCCCAGGAGTTCAGAACTTCTCCACGCCCATCCCAACAGCCAAGCATGAACTCCCCACTTGCTCCCTCAGCCAGCATGGCCCGAAGGCCAGGCCTGTCTCCACTCACTCTGCCGCAGTCTGAAAGGCAGACAGGCTGCCTGGCCTCCAGCCACTAGCCGGACAGGAAGGCGGGTGGGGAATGCAGGGAGAGGGCTTGTGTCTGGGCAGATCCAGAAGCTTCCAGCCACCTCCGTGACTGAGATATGACACCTGCCAGCTTCCCCTCAGCACTGACCCTCAAGAACAAAGGCCTGAGTGAGTCTGAGAACCCAGGAAGTGCCCCTGGAGGGTGAGCCCTGTCAGCACAGTTCCCAGGGGAGCCTCCGCAACATAACAATACGCTAGAAGGGGGTCATGAAATTTGCATTTAATAGGCTCCCCAAGAAGAGATATTCAAGCACAGGAGTCCGAGAAACCTGGAGGAGGGGGGCATGTGCCCTCCCCTCTACTGGGACCCTGGGGACCCTGGAAAGGCAGCCCTCGTTGCTTCTTAGGTTCCCAGAGATGACTGAGTGGAGCCTGTGCTAGTCAGGCCTGACTGTGGTGACCAGACACCACAGACAGAGCGGCGTGAGCAGAATCTCTGGTCTCAGGGCTCTGGAGGCTAGAAGTCCAAGATGAAGGTGACAGGAGGGCCGTTTCTTCAAAGACCTCTCTCCTCGGCTTGTAGATGGCCCCCTTGTCTCTACGTCTTCACATGGCTTTCCCTCTCTGCCTGTGTCCAGATTTCCCTCTTCTTAGAAGGACAACAGTCCTGTGGGATTAGGGCCCACCCAAATTACCTCATTTCAGTTTAATCGCTTCGTTAAGGAACCTATCTCCAAGAAAGTATAGCCACGTTCTGAGGTAACAGGGGTTAGGGGGACACAGTTTAGTCCATATCAGAGCCCTAAAGCTCAGCACAGGATAAACTCGCCAGAAAAAACAAAGACCCTTAAAAGCCACCCAATCTCTTGGCAACATCTGAAACTGGGAGGGGTTTTCTGAATGAATTGGACCTGCCTTCTCCTGCCCCTCATCACCGAGGTGACTCGCCCCTAGATCTCAGCAGTCAGCATGTCCAAGGCCCAACCAGGGGGTCCTCCTTGGTGTTGAATATGACTAGGCCCAAGACCCCCAGCTGTCTCTCAGGCATACATTTACCGAGCCTCCATTACTATGCTCCCAGCACTGCTCCAAGAACGGATCCTGTGCTGTCAGGGCAGGTATCTACGAGACAAGTGTGGAGGAGGAGATCATGCAGCAATTTTCCAGGCTCGCACGGGCCAACCTGACATGGAGCCTAAGACTTTGAGAGTCCACACCCCGTCAGCTTCTCGTCGTCCTCTGTATACCTCACTGCCAGCATTGGAGCTGCTGTCTCTGATTGCCTGTCGAGCTGCTAGAAGGTAAGGGCTAGACTCTAACATCTCAGAGGGAATTTAAAGCTACTTTTATGTGTGGGCCATTTCTCCAGAATCATAGCCATGTATGTTTACACAAGACGCAGAGCTGATCGCAGCAGAGCTCGCCTGCATTTGTTTTGTGAAATGGCTCGCGCTGAGCTCCTGGAAGTCCGAGACTCCACCTGTGTCCCTTGCTCATGGCTCTCCCTTCTGCTCTTAGTCCCGTCCCTTCTCTAGACCTCATTTCCCTCGTGACTAAGTGGAAGGGTTAAGCTAAGTCATTTTTACAATGCTTTTCCCTCACCAGCACTTTTGGTTCTTAGAGATGCTCTGAAGAGGAAAGAGAAGGGTGAGGGTTTGCCTAGACCATCTTCCCTTCCCTTCCTGGAGAGAGACAAAGTCAGTCCAATCCCTTTTTGTGTCCTGAGGCAATCAGAGCAGCTTTGAGGCCTCAGGAAATTCCCGCAGCCCACCCTCACCTGGATGAGCAGGTCGGCAGGAGCCCCTCACCAACTCCCAGGCTCCTCACCATCTAGCTGTTTCTGAGCTCTTCAAGCTTCATTTCATTTTCTCCACCAGTCTGCCATTTCTTGTGTCTCCACACAGTCCCAAGACACTGGCTCTATAAACCCTAGAAAAGGGTAAGGAAGGACTTTCTAAAGCTTAGGGGCCCTTTCTCGACAACACAATTCCCAAGGCCTTGACATGCCTGATCAGAACTTAGGAGAATGATTTGGCATCTATCTTCCGAATAGGCCTGAGTTGTGGGACAGAGCAAGGCCTTCACTCTCTAAGCCTCATTGTTGCCTGTAAAATGAGGTGGTTGGGGTTAAAGTGGCTCGAGGGTGCTCGTGGCTCTAGGTTCTGTCTCCCCATCCCCACCACCCTCAAATAGGGTGACCTGTAGAACGTTTCACAGCCACAGAGGTGAAGGCACACACTTTCATGTGTTCATGCATGTGCAAGTGCGCAGACACACGCTCACCACAGGAACCCCTCCTGCACCCCCTGCCCTACCTCCCCTTTCACAGGCTCTGCTGCCTCTCCCCCACCACAGACAAGCTTGTCTCAGCCTCCAGGAGCAGCTCCCAGGAATGGAATGGCCCTGCAGTGGCTCCTGAAAGGACAGCTTCTTGGCAAAGATGAGTGGGTGGAGTAGAGCGAATTTTTCCTTTGAGGCCCAAAGGGCTGTCAACTCTCCACAGTTGCCCCAGGGCCTGACAGTTGCACAGAGATTTATGACCTGAACAGCTTTGTTCCAGGCCCCTGATAAACATCAAAACAACTTTACTCTAAACCCCTGAGAAGGAAACTGAGAAGGGAAGGCAGCCTCCAAAAAGAGCCCCAGAGGGGATGCCCTGGGACAGGCCGGTCCTAAAGTCCTCTCCTTAAGCAGAGCCTGTGGAGGAGTTCTGGCCCTTTGGGGAGAGGGATGTAGTTGGGTGCAGGGCCTGGGGCCTCCAGAACAGGCGATCACACTCAGAGAGTGGGGAGTGGGTGAGACGCTGGGGTGAAATTCCCTTGCCTTTGCTCATCCGTTCTTCCCAACATTATCTAGACACAGACAGACCAGAGAGAGAAAGAACTAGATAAACTTCAAGCTGAAAAAGCTCCTCTCACCCAGCAGGCCTTAAGGGTTTTGCTGTTCCCCTTCTTGATGATGGGGGTGGGTAATTGCTGGATTACAGTTATTCTTTGTCTCCCCTCAGAAAGGGAGAACACAAGGCCAGGACAACCCCTATGCTGTCACAGAACCCTCTGGCTCTTCCCCTTACTCCTGGGAATGGCAGAAAATTTCTCTGTCCTCCTGAAACACCCTCAGATTTGCTTTGCTGATTGTGGAGGTAAAGAGATATTGATTTGTGCCTCACTCTGTCCACCTCCTCCCCAGCAGAGGCCTCCTTCCTGGGCTCCCGCATGCAACTCCCAGCTCCAGACTATCCTGGCCTTGAGATCACAGTGTCCAGAGGGCCTGGGCAGGGCCCACCCTGGGGAGACATCTGGGGCAACTGGTGCCCTACAAGTCCAGTGGCAGAGCCAGTGGTGCAGAGCTCTATGCAGCCTGGAGAGAAGCTGGGGTTCTGGGCAGAGTCAGCTGAAAGGCACTGCTCTCCTTGAGCCTGCCCACCCCCAGGGCCAGGTCTGCGTCCTAGCACTAAGCTGTTTCCTGATGAGCCTAAGAAAAATGCAGCCCATGGAGCAAACACCCTCCTGTAGAGAAGAGCAGCAGACCTGGAGGGCCTGCATTGTCTGCTTCCCTGCTCTGAACAGACCAGCTTTCATTAGGACTCACACCAACTGGAAGTTCAGCTGCCCTGTGAGGCCTTCCTCCTGCTGCCGGTTGTCTGTGTGGAAGGAGGGGAAGGGAATGACTGTGATGTCTTAGAATTGCAAACCAAAAAATCTCAGGTGTTGAAGAGTTTGGAGACCTGGCCCTGGATTCTGGTCGCTGGTCTGTGTCTTCAAGTCGCACCCTGGTGTCCCTGAAAAGGGGCAGCCAGGCCGTCAGCAATCCCAGGGGCCTGCTTCTCTGTGTGGAACAAGGACATCTTTCCTAAAACCCTATCCCCAGGCAGCAGAAGATCTGAAAGAATTATCTGAATATAAACAAGGACAAAGTGTCTCTCCCAGGGTCAGGGCCAGGAGTAAGGTTACTGCAGTGGGACCCCATGAACACATCCCAGGTGGAGGCCACAGGTCTTCCCTTCAACAACTTCATGGGAGGGTTACCTGCCCGAGGAGAATGCTGGGACCATGGCTGGAACGTGGGGCAGGTGTGCTTCGTCTCACCAGCAGGATGTCTGAAGTCTTCCCACCGGGCCGAGATATAGATGCTCACAACACAATCCTGAGGTTTCAGGCTGCACCCATGGCCAACTTGCAGCAAGAGCGGGACGAAAGCCGCCCTTCGCCTGCCGAGCACTCACTGCTCATCACAGAAGGGTGGGCGCTCAGAGACAGATTGTCCAGTAAAGGAGCTCGAATTCTGCATGGCCCATCGCACGCCACTCAGACATCCAAAGCGGCGCCAGACCCCCGACTCCAGATTCTTGTTGTTGCTGTCTCAAGGCTGGGCCCCATCCGTCTGGTTCCATCCTCAAGCCCCAGAGACCTGGAAAATGTGGGACGTCCTCAGGGAACTCCGGAGGAGATTCAGAGAAAACCTCCCAGAAGCGGCGTGGGGCGTCATCGTCACGGTGACACTGTGTGACTGGGGGGATATAGTGAAGTTCCTCCCAGGCAAACGCAAGACAGATGTGTGCTCTGCACCCACACCTGCTCCTCTTTGAGAAGAACCTGGCAAACACCTCTCCCAGGGGAGATAGGACATTTGCCTGCCTGGAAAGCCCACACTGCCTGCTTGTGAAACATTGGCAGCCAGGTCCCTCAACTTCTCCCCCAGGGCGCTTCGTAGCTGGTCTCTTGAGCTCCATGGCCCTGGGAACCATGTTTCCAAAGAATCCCACCATGTTCCATAGGCCCTGGGATTTCTGTCAGCAACAGTTTCGGGCAAGGAGCCAGCCCGGCCCTGCCATGGCTGCAGAGTGTGTGAGCCCAAAGCCTCCTCCACACACAAGTGTGCGCACACGTGAGTCCCCTGCCCCGCCCCTCCTTCCACGCAAGTAGGCACAAGAGCCACCTTTCCCACCAGGGCTGCCAAAGCTGGACTCCTGTCCCGCCCTGGACGACGTATTCTTGCAAACTAGAACTTCGTGTTGCTTGAAATCTGCATCTAGACATTGATATCATGTTTTAAAGAAATTCTCCAAATCATTGCCTGGCATAGGGTGGCTGGGGTGGGGAGTGGACAAGTAGACAGCAGAGGGTGTGGGAAACAAGCTCAGCATCTCCAGAACAAAGATGTCACCAAGGTCCTTGTCCCTGGGACATGTGTTCTCTCACTCTGGCTGGTTTGGGGGCCCTTAGTTTACAAAGGGATTTCTGAGCCCATAGCCCTCATGGAGGTGAGAGGGAGAAGGTAGACTCTATGCCCAAGGGGCTCACACTTAAGGGTTGCTTGGTGGGAGTTCAGTGTGCCCAGTGCCATGGGGACGGCAGCGGGGAGGTGCTGCAGAGAGGTGGGCTTGCTGCCATCTGCCCAGCACCCAGGAGTGACATGCTCTTTCTTGTGGGTCATGGAAGGTCTACAGAGCTGGGGACGGGAGACTGCATTTTAGAGGAACAGGGGAAACATGTCAGGTGGATTTTCTCTGAGTCTTTCGAGTTGTGTTCCCCTCGTCTGTTTTAATCCATACTTACTCTCTAAGACCTCCCGGAACTTCCCAATGTGAGCTATGTTTTGAAGACTCCCCCTACCCAAGTCAGAGGTGGTAATGCTACCCATTGGCAGACACCAGGCAAGCAGGAGGCCAGATATCAGCTTCTCCCTGCTTAGCCTTATCTAGCCTTATCCTACCAGCTGGCTTTGCACACTGGTATCCAACTCTCATTCTTTTCTCAATCGATTTCATTGAAGGAATTTTACGTTTTAATACATGATAGCAAATTTACAACTGTATGTAAGACTGTAAGTTTACCTCTGTTTCTTTTTGCCTTCACTGGGCAATTAGTCCCTCTAGCCCATTTGCCCCCTGCCCCTCCCCTACCTCTTCTGCACCCACTGACTTGTTTTTTCTTTTTACTAAAGTCTATTGTTGCTTTAGTTCATTTTTTGAAGTCTATTATTATTTAATTTAGTTCATTCATTTGCTTGCTATCTCTATATACCGCATATGAGTGATAACAAATGATTCTTTCTCCTCCTGTCTAATCTCATGAAGCATAATTCCTTCCAGGTCCACCCACGTTGCCGTGAATGGCAGGGTATCATCTTTTTGACAGCTGTGTGGTATTCCATTGTGTCTATTTACCATGTCTTCCTTATCCACTCATCTGTCAGTGAGTGCTTAGGTTGTTTCCAACTCTTGGCTACTGTAAATAATGCTGCAATAAACATGGGCGTGCATATATCTTCTGCGAATAAGTATTGTGGTTTTAGGGTAAACACCCAGAAGAGGAATACTGGAGCCTATGGAATGTCCATTCTTCTTTTTTAATGCCCACCCCAACTTCCTGCTAACTGCTATTCTTTTATTCCCCTCTTTAGAGGAGACTTCTTTTCAAATTACTTGTAAGCATTTCCTGCTTGAAAAATACAGTCAAGTGCCACGTATGATGTTTTGGTCAACAACGATGCACATGTGAGCAGTCTCTCCCACCTAGACTTGTGTAATTACACTCCATGATGCTCCCACAATGAAATTGCCTCACAGAGCCTTTCTTAGAACACAGCCCTGCTGTTAATCCACACACACGACTGAACTTCGAGCCCATGTCTCTGACCCTCATGGGCTCTCTGTGGAAGTTGTCTCGGGGAGGAGGGATGTGGTTCCCAAGAAACTAAAGTTGCTCTCAGAGGACAAATGTTGGAGATCATGACTGATTCTCACAAATGTGTCACACTGCCCTTTCCTCCAGCCCCTCCACAAAGGGAGTGACCTCAGAGTATCTGGGCAAAAGCCCACCCGCTGCAGTCTGAAAATGTGCTCCTGGATGGTTCTGCCAAGTGCCCTTCTCTGATGGAGCATCACCCTGGGAAGGTCTGACCCTGGTCTGCAGCAAGTAACAGCCTGGCTCCAGATCACGATGACTGCTGAAGACTCAGGACTCCTAGACTCAGGCTTATGGACTCCTGCAGCTGGCACCCACACTCCAGGGCCCCTTGAATGAGCACCACACCAATCATCCTGGTGTCTGTAGGCAGTAGGTAGAGCCTGGTGTGAGCATGAGCAGTCCTAGATTTTCAAATTGGTGCTCCCCTATTTACCAGCCATGCAAATTCTCTTCTTTGAGCCTCACTTTCCACATCTGTAAAGTGGGAATATGGGTCTGCCCCATGGGGCTGTCCTGGGAGCTAAGGATTACACGAAACACCTGTCTTGATTCTGTACTGGTGCAGAGCAGTGTGGGCTGGCTCATGTCCTTCCTCATGAAGCTCTGTGGCATGTGCTCAAGGCTGGGCAAGACCCTACTCTGAGCAAGGCCGGAAAGGGAGCCCTGTCCTCAGGGAATTTGCTATCAGTTGGGAGACAACAGCTACCCTGCCTGGGGACCATCCAAGGCAGCGGAGGTGCAGATCATGCTCTCACCTCCCACCCTCAAGTTAACCCCACAGCTCAGATCTGATGTTTCCTGGGAACAGGCCAAACAAGCGGCCCTCTTAACTACCATGTGGAATGAGTCTTTGTGGAAAGAACCCCAGACAGAGAGGGGTTCTCCTGCCCCTGATTCCTAGCTTGCTTCATCTCCTGACTTGACACATTCATTGCAAACTTTGAATGACAAACACCAAGTATAACAGAGAGGCACATCGTGCGCACACGGAGAACTCACTGAGCAGGTGCTAGTTTTTCACTGACATATTATGCATATATATATATATATATATATACACACACACACACATACATATACACACACATATATATACACATACATGTATATATACATAACTGTTTGGATATAGGATCAAAAAAATTTAAGTAAGATGCTGAAGTCTATAGAACTTTTCATTCCGCGATCCCCATATATATGTGGAAACTCTAGTGAAATAAAAATAAAATATTAGTACCATGTTGGTCTGCTAAAATGTTTAATATTTGTGAATGAGCATTTTTGAAGTATGACTAGTCACGCTCTCGTGGCCTAGTAGGTAAGGCCACTGGCCATAATCCACATACATCCTAAGAACCCAGGTTCGAGACCCAGGTCCAGGAGGAACAGCCAAGACAAACAACTAAATAAAATAAAGAACTTTCTTCCTCCTCTCTCTCCCTGCATGCCTGTCTACTCACCTTCATTCCTACCTGAGCTGTTCCTTTATTTAAAAAAAGAAAAAACTATGACCCTCGCTTCAGGAAAACCCCTGTCTGTATGGGGTTCTGTTTTCTTCAATAGGCATCTATTTATCCTATGTCATAAGGTCCTCTAAATCCTTCCACCAATAAATAAGCTATTGATATTGTTTTAAAGTTGAGACACCACAATCTCAAAGGCTTCTGAACATAATCAAGCTAATTTTGAATTGCCAAATAATCATGTAAAAATTTTAAATAAATATGTTTTTTAAAAAATTTAAAGACAGCTACATCCCAGGTGAAGAAGGAGCCAGACACCTTCACTGGGACACACCTGGGATTGGCTGTCCCAAACTGAAAGGCTCGCCACCACAGTGACATCGCTCCCCCTGCCCGCCCCCCAGGAAAGCTGCCTCTGCAGGCCAAATCAGAGAAGTGTCTGCCCCTGGGTCCACTGTGTGCTGCAGACACCAGGAGACAAACATCTAGGGAGATACCCTGATAAACTTGCACCTATTCGCCGTGCCCAGAAAACCCATCTGTGGTGCTCGCATGCAGGAATAAATACATATTTGTTGAACACCAAATTGGGTCTAATGACCCTGGCCTGTCACACAGGGTCATCTTGAGAAATAGCTGATGTCAGACGATGAGCATGAGCAGCTGTTCTCCGTTTGCACTCAACAAGAGGAAAGGGCCTTAAATTACAGCGAGAGGGACTAAGGTTAAACATTAAGAACAGCTTCCTGGCTAGGAGGGTTGTGAAACATTGTACTGTGTTACCCAGGGAACTGCTGTAGACATTCCTTGTTCAATGAGTTTTAAAGAAGGAGGTTGGTGATCGGCCCAGGCAGTTTTATTAAGAACTTTATTAGGTCATCTGGTCCATCCTCCTGAAGGCGAGGGCTTGGATGAAACATCCACCAAGCCAGGTTTTTCTGGACGTAGGCTGACCTCTAAAGCTCTTTACACAAAGTGAAAAGAATCCAGAGTCAGGGTCAAGCACATCCTTTGGAGCCAGCTTTCAAGCTTTTACTAGAAGTGGCCAATGTTAACAGTAGAGGGAGAAAGAGAGTGATTCCCAAACCCTCTGGAAACCAAGACAGTTAACAGCGAGCACCAAGAGAAGCCCTTGTACCTCTGGGAATGGAGAAATGAGAACACATCTTACTGCCAGGGGAACAATCCATCCGTTTTACATCTGGGAAGACTGAGACCCAAGCCTGGGCGGTTCCTTCACACAGGGACTTTGTATCAGGGCTGGCACTGGAAAACCTAGGTAGAGCCTGACTTTAGCACTAATTAGCTGTGTGATCTCAAGTAAATCAGTTAACTGGTCTGGTCTTGTCCACAAAATGGAAAAATTTTAAATATTAAGCCTATACATGGGACACCATCATCAAGTCTAGAGCAATATAAATCTAAAGTTACTGCTCATACTGTCATTACTCTAAATTGGAATGATTATTCTAAGTTTTCAGATAAACAGAGGAGTTAAGATGTTTGATCTTTAAGACCAGGGAAGGTATGGAAATAGCCTTAGTCATCCTCTCATCCAAGTCTGCTGGTTTTGTTGGGGAGATGCTCCCTAGCACTGGATGTGATTGCCAATGCATTGACTTGAAATCCTAAGTCATTCATTAATAGTCTGCCCTTCATAGTCCCCGATTGTCTGATCCAGGGGTTAGCACCCAGAGGGTCCCAAAAAGCCACTGGCTGATTTGATGACCCCAATGTGGGGGGTTTTTAACACCAGGTGACAGGTTTGTTCAATGGCTTGTCCGCCTCAGCCTTCTCTCTGTAGCCCCCTGCCTCTAGAATCTCCAACCCCTCCCCCACAGGCTCACTTCAGGTTTGGTTCCTCCCCATCCACTCCCTCTCCCCAACACAGACCCCTGCCCAAGGCAAGAGCAACCAAGAAAAATACACAAGGAAGATTGGTGAGGACCTTTTATTTGAAAGGCTCTATGTAAGCAAATACTGTCTGATTTGATCTCCTCCCCAATTCTCCTGCAACAGTTATCTTTACTCACCTTTTAAGATAAGGACACCAAGGATCAGAAAGGTTGACTATGTTCTCCTGGTCACACGGGGGCAAAAGTGGCAGGTCTAGGGATAAAACTTTCCTCTCTGAGTTCCAAAGCCAGTTTCTCCCTGCCTGGGAACACTGATTCCAGTGCAGGCCTGGGCTCCCCGTCAAATCTTTTCTCCTGAATATTTGGACATCAATGGCCACTTCTGATGCTATAGTCTTCACCTTGTCCCTGGACCTGATCTCCTTCTCTTCCATGTCCCTGGGACTGATGTGTGTGTCCCTTCCCTAGTCCCAGGGCGCTGAAGCTCCCTGATATGTAACAGGGATCCCAGGGCTCAGTGTCTACCTGGAGTTTCAAGCTTCCAGATGCTCTGTCACCGTGAATCAGCTACCATATCCTTTTGGTTATATGAGTTGCCAGCAGAAAGGGATTCCTCGTGGGGCCGGCTCATCCTCAGGCCCTTTGCTTGACTGCTGCTGAGCTTTACCTGCTGGTCCTTACCTGATGGTCCCATCATGCCCCACGAAGGCTCTGCAGCCAGGCCTCCACAAGCTCCCCAGACCGGAGCACAGTGGAAGAGTGGTCCCGAGAGCCTACTCAAGTCAGGCTGAGTGACTGGGAGCCCGTGGACAAACTCCTTACATATGCCTCAGATTCTCCACCTGCAAGCTGGAAATAGGAGTATCTTCCTCAGAGGGTGCTTAGGAGAATTAAATGAGTAAATATCTATAAATGATTAGACCAGCGCCTGGCACGTGACTCATGCAACCTACTCATTATTAAATGAAAGTAAATGTTTATACACTGCAAATTTTCGAAGCATGGACCAGGAATCCAGTCCCAGTCTTGAGGACTCTCATGTTGAAAGGTGCCCTCTCCCTCCCAACCCAAGAGTTCTTACAACCACAGCTCCCAAGAGTGAGCATCAGTCCCTGGGACCAAGTAAAACGACGGGGAGGTTACTACCTTCCTCTTTTCACTTGTTTCCGCAATTGTTTTGCTTTTACCCTAAGCTAAAATCAGCTGGCCTGGAGCATCCAGCTACTGGCCAGAGACCCAAGCTTGCTCCCTTTCACGTGACTGCCCAGCCCCACGGTGCCTCTTGGCCCCTGCTCAGACACTTTCAGCCCCGCGCTGTGATTTACGGCCAGTTTCCATGCTAGCAGGTAATGAAAACCAGCTGAGCACATTCTTGCCTGCTTCCAGCACCTTCCTCCCTGAAGCCCCCGGTCCCGGCATACCAGCACGCACACCAACACCCGTGTTGACAGCTAGAGTGCGGCTCGGCCAGGCAAGCAGGTCGGAGCCAAGGGGACGGTGCCGGGGACAAAGTGGAGAGTGTGGGCTCTGAGAAAAGCCTCCAAGCCTATGTCCAAAGACAGGGAAGGGACAGGCTCTTCCAGAAGCTGTCTTAACACAGGCAGACTAGACAGGTGGGGGGCATCAGGGAGGCACCAGAAAGTCTCTTGCCCTTTTTAAGGTCTTGTGCTGGGGTAGGCATTGCTCTTCTTCTATCCCTTTAGTCCATGTGGAAATTGACAGGATGGAAAATGCCTAAAGCTTGTGACACTCGGGTGCCAATGCAACTGACATTTTAAGACGGTAAGTCACAGAATGGAGAGAAGATTCTGGGAAACAGGGGAAAGGGGAGAAGCCATCTACCATGCAGCTTGCCTGGAATGATTGAAAAGAAGATAAAGATCTATTTTCGGGCCTACCATATGCTAGGCACTGCCCTTAACCATTGACCTAAATGAATATGTTAATCTCTATGACAACACTGCCTACAAGGCAGATACCACCTCCTTTTACAAATAAGGAAATCAGAACTGGGAGACGTCGGGCAGTAAGCCTCAGTCAGACAGTTCAGATGGGGCAGAGCCAGACATCAAAGTCAGGTCCGGCTTCATTCTAAGTCTTTGCTCCTTTCTACCATGTGACCAGACCACACGTTCTCCTGATCTTGCCTGCATCAGGCTCTCACTTTCTCACACACGTACTCACAGAAATACACTCACGCGTGCACATCGATAGGCTTACAGAGCTACCAAGAATCCAGGGGACCCAGAGCCAACTTCAGCCTTGCCAGAGACGGCCCCCCAACCACACACCCCCACCTTCCCCTGTGCAGTGGCTGGACACTGGGCGTAGACCAGGCTCCCTGGTTCAACCTCAGGTGCAGCCTCAGGGGCTTGTGGCCTCTCTGAGCTTCAGCTTCCCCGCCTGCAAAATGAAGATAACAGCACCTACCCCATTGGGTTTGGGGAGGACAGATGAGTTACTATGTGAGTTACTCACTCAGAACAGTGGATTGGCCCGTGTCACCTATTTCAGGGCACAGCAGAGCCCAGAGACAGCAGAGGCCAGGCTGGGAAACCTGCGTCTCCCACTCACCGCCTCAGCATAGGAGGGTTACTCCAGATGAAGCTTCGCAGACTCACAAACCCAGCATCCCACGCTGCAGCGGAAAGTACTTCTCTCCTGGTGGAGGCGCCTCCTGGGCAGATAGCAACACCTATGGGCCTCAGAGGCCCACAGGCCATGGGGGACATAGGGGCTTTTTCCCAACCTGTTTATAGAGGTCAAGGTGAAGGTTCTAGGCACTTAGTGCCCAGCCCAGAAAAGGAGGCGTGCACTCAGTCATCCCTGCAGAGGAGTGGGAGCCAGAGGGCCCTGGGGGTGCAAGGTAACAGGACACCCCCGTGAAACCAGTACAGAGAGCCTCTGCCTTCTCATGTGAGTCACGGAGAGGCGGGACACAGGAGGGGTAGAGGGAAGACAGGTAAGTGAGGTCCTGCGAATACCTCCCCCAAAGGATGCAGCTCTCCTGACACACGAGGGCCTGTGTGTCCCAAAGAGCCTTAGTATGGAGAACACATGCCCAGGCCAGGTGCCAGTCCAGGCGCTCTCCCTGCCTCTGCTTATTTAGTCCCCACTTTGTGGGGTAGGGAAGTTGAGACTCAGAGAAGTCAAGCAACTTGCCAGAGGTTGCACAGCAGTGAGCAGCAGAGCCAGGCCATCTGCAAAAACCCTCCTGGTTGCGCTAAGATGGAAGGGAGCAGTATGCTGGCGCCAGACCAGGCAGAGGTCCTTGAAGAAACTCAGGTGGGAGAGGGAGCTTAGAGAGAAGTGGTCTTCCAGGCCACGAGAGGGACGGAATTAGTGGGACTTGGTGACCAATGATATTGAGTGGGGAGGGGAAGGCAGAAGGGAAAGAAAGATCAAGAGTAACTTTAGGTCTTTGCTTGCTCTGCTCTGATTTGGGGAAAACCTAGGGTATTAAATACATTTACTCACATATTAGACACAGACATTTGTGCATACAGAGCGAGAGAGAGGGTAAAAAGAAATACAAGAAAAAGATAGCAGCAGCTGTCTTTGAGTAGTAGGCTGATGAGTAATTTTTTATTTCTTCTTTACACAGGAGTACCTCTTTAAAATTTCTTATAATCAGTGTAGATTATTTCTATAATCAAAGTAAAATCCCTGATACCTCCAAGTAACACCGTGCTGTCTTTGGCTGGGCCCCTACACACCGACAGCAACCGTTACCTGCAGGCACCTTCGTGGTGTGAAGTGTGTGGCCATCAAGTTGCTGATCTGCACAGGAAGGACATCACCCTTCTACAGGCCTCCTGGGCTTGGGCTCGCTGGTGGCCCTCAAGGGCCAAGCTGCACTTTGAGCGTAGGACGTGGGGTCTTCCACAGGGATTCCTGAGCCCTCTGAGACCTTGGCTTCCCACGGACCACCAAGCTAGCTGAGCCCAGCAGGACCCAGACCCAGCCTCACGGTGGCAGAGCAGGGACAAACCCTCAGGTTGCCTCCTGTGACGCAGCAGCGTGTCCACTGGGCTTCCGTGCGTCCTGGCCCAGCTGGGCTACGTGTACAGGTGGGAGGCCCAGCCGGGCCACTCGCAGAGGTTCCTCGTGGTCTGGCTGTGTGCCCCAGCCTGCTTGCCAGAGAAATGACTGGGAGAAAGGAGGCTCCTCTGATTCCAGCCCCTTGCGAACAGGCTTGGGGCTCAGAAGACAGAGTCCCCCGCAGAGATTCTAAAGGGGTAGGGGACCCCTGGCCGAGCAGTCAGGAGCAGAGGTGGGCTCAACCTCAGGGTTTAGCCAAGAGGCACCCACATTTCCCCAGAGAGGCAAGAGAGCCCCCTACAAAGGTAGTCGGTGGGAAGGTGCTAAGAATATAGGGGCTCAAAGTGACTCTGGGAGGAAGGTGTCTGCCTGGCAGGGGTTTCTCCAGGACACCAACTGTCCGCACTGCATTTTGAGGGGCCCCTCCCAGTTTCTGGGAAGACTGATGGCCACTGCAGAGTCAGTGCACCTCGGTTCAAATCCAGGCCCTGTTACCGGTGCGAGCGGTTATCATGGAGAAGGACTCTCGGGATTGTTGGGACGACGCAGGACCGGGAGAGGGAGTCACTGTGTCGGGTGTGCAGATTCAGTCAAGGGCTATTAGTGGTGGGTCTGTGGCCTGGCAATGCCTTCCAGCTGCTGCTCCTAAGACCAAAGCAGGTGCCTACACACACGGAGACACATGCACCCATCCACACACGTGTGCACACACACCCCAAATGCATATGCGTCAGTACTCACATTAATAGACATGGAGCGTCCTGGTGCAGCAGCAGTTTGGTCAGCCACCTGCAGCCAAGAGCACAGTCCACACATCCCAAGGACCCACCCAGGTCAACAACCAAGACGGACAACTAAATAGAATAAATAACGCTGCTTGTTCCTCGCTCTCCCTACCTGTCTTTGTTCGCCTTCATTCCTGCCTGCTCCTTTTCTTTAAAAAATAAGGACATAAACCTCTAAATTCACACACACACATGTCAGCCTATTTACTCAGAAACATTCTTGTCGCCTGTAGCCAATAAACAGAACTTAGAACAACTTGCAACTTACCAAGTGCTTTTCATCTGAACCTTATCTCATTATCACACATTACACCATGAGGTAAACAAGCTCATTGTTATTACCCAGTTTTCAGACTGAGCTCTCCATGGCTTAGTCTTCCAGAAATATACTGCTAGTGAAGACACTGTTAGATTTAAATCCACTTCCAAGCTGTATGCTTTTCTACTCTGCCACACATGCTCCCATGATCCAGAAACGCTCATATCTCCTAAGCTGTAAATTGGTGTTTCTTAGCTGCCCCAAAAAATCTTGCAATCAACCCATTGAGAAGGGTCCCTCCACCATCAAGCAGGCACACACAGCCACTTAATTTGCCCTTTAAAATTCTCTGGCAGAGTGGTGATTGGGTGCAGTTCACATGCATCCCAAGTTCCTGAGTACATGTTCTGGGGCCGAGGAGTGGGGAGTGGGGGAACAACCAAGATGTACCATTAAGTAAAATAAAAATGCTCTTCCTCCTCTCTCCTCCTGCCTGCCTGCCTGCTGTCCTCATTCCTGCACTTTCGTTAAATAAAAAAATTCCCTGCCTTTATTTGAGATGTTCTCCCCACCCAGGCTGCCCTCCCTAGAGTCTCCCCAAATCAAAACCCTGCTCAAGTCCCACCTTCTCTGTGGAAATCCTCTCCCCTCCTCTTAGCACCTCCTGGGCACAACTTTGCCCTGCCCCGAAGACCCAACACTGAGTCTCGGCCTTGTGGCTCAGCCCTCAGGGTTCTCTGCTGTTCCCTCTGTGTTCAGAGGCCTCTGCTCTCCACCAGACATGGGAGTCCCACCTCCCTCCTCCTAGCTGTGTGGCCTTAGAGAAATTGATTCATGTCTCTGGGCTTCACTCTCCTGAGTATAAAAAAGGGGTAATGTGAGAATTAAATGTAAGCTACATGACTGGCACAGACGAAAAGCTCAATGTTACCTTTAGTGGCAGTTTAGTTTTTCCAACAAATACTACTTGCCTAAATCTCTTTTCTCTCTAACACTCATTGTCAATGGTTCATGACTTTTCCAGACTCCGGTCCCTCAAGGTACAGAAAGAAGCTGAATAGCCTGTCCTCTGCCAGAGGTTGACCAAAAGACCAAGGTGCAATCCGGCCAGACTCTCCCCAGTGGCTTTCAGGCCCCCGGGCAGGCATGGCACCCAGGGTGGCACATGAGGAAGCGGATCCTTATCAGGCCTGAAACCACAGCCACTCTGCCCCTGGCAACCTCCCTGCCTGCCAAGGTCCATGCTAAGGGCAGCATTGCCCAGCAGCAGATCACCGTGACCCTCCAGGGAAGGGCCTAGTTGAAGGAGGAGGGCGAGAAAAGAATCTCTCAGAGACCAGGAAAGGAGGCGGCCATGAAACCCTTGCCCCAGCGCTCAGTCCTCCCAAAGCCAACCCTGACCTGGCCGCACCTGGCTCTTCCCTGAGGCCACACGGCAGCCAAGTCAAGCCTGGCCATTTGTCAACCCTCAAGTGTCGCCTTTAGGTTGGGAACTCAGCAGCTCCAAGGTGCTGACCTTCCTGCCAGGGCCACAACAAACACCTGTCACAGGCATGAGTGCTAATGACAGACCCAAGTGAGTGGCATTAAGGTTAATGCCTGCATTAGTGGTGTGCCCTCCTAAGGTCAGCAGTGCCCGCTTCAGCTGTCTGAGGCAAGGGCAGGCAGAAGGGGGCACTGCCACCCTTGAGTCCAAGCAGGTGGCTCTGGGCCCTCCCCAGTCTCCCATTAAATGAAGTTATGGGAGATTGTCTCTCCCTCACCCTGGAGCAGGAGGAAGAGGAGAGAGAGACATTGTCTCAAGTAGGCCCTGGCGCCTTGCTGCTGGGAAGGTGGCCAGTCTGTGTGCTTAGGGGTGGGGGAGTTGATGCTGAGACCATGGCTCCTTCCATTAACTCTGAACCAAGCCTTGAGTCACCTCACGAGGTCAAATCCACCATCCTCCTGGCTTGGTTCCCAGGACCAGCTTGCCCCTGCTGGTTCGCTCAGACGACCCTCCTCCCCTTGGGCTCTCCCGGCTCAGTTTCCTGGCCTTTCAGTCCTCACTGCAGCATTCTCCCCCTGCTTCCCACAGAGAGCCCACCTGTCTCCACCAGGGACTTTGACATCACTTCAGAAGAACAGGAGGAATTGAAACCAAAGTCTCCCCCAGAGCAGAAATCATTCCCAAAAAGCAAATCTAAGACCTCTGAATGAGAGGACGGGCTGGGCTGTAGTTATATCCATAAATTCCACGTAACAAAGTAGGTCTTCAGAAAGCACATTCCTTCCAGTCATTTGACCATCGAGAAAAATGCCGGAGGAGTTTCTCTCATGCCAGACACCCCGCTAGGTAGCAGAAGGCAAAAGACATCTCCCCAAAAGAAACTGAAAGACAACTGAATGGATTAGGTGTGCATTTTAGGACCCCGGCTGCCAAGGGAAAAAGTGAAAGATCCTGAAATAGAAAGTGCAGGAAAGAGTTGCTGGAGCAAAAGGAAGGGGGAGAATACAAGCCCCAGGGAGAATGGGAGGAGGGCTTTCTGGAGGAGGTGGCATCTGAATCTACAGGAGGAGAGTTGAACATGAGACCGTGGGGGCAGCACACTTCCTGTGGAAAGAACAGGACTCCTGGTGATGTGACTGATGACAGCAAGCCCCGAGTGGGGCAAGCATTGACCTGAAAGTCGGGAGGAATCAGCACAAAGATAGCTGCTCCATTTCTAGAAAACAGAACAGGTGTCCCGGGGGAAAAAAGCCCAACGCTGATTTTTTAGGGGTCTGTGCATGTGATACATGGTGGGTGGCGTTATTATTGTAGAAACTGTCAGGAATAAACCACAGGCCTCCCCACAGATGCCAGGCCAGATGGAGAGACTAGCAGTGTTTTGACCTCACTTGCACCCTGTGCCCCCCAAGTGTCGCAAAGTCTACCCCCAAGAGCCCGCACCAAGGACTTCGGCTGGCAAAGCTCTCCCTTCTCTGAGGGGGAGCACCCAGAACAGCCTGACCCAGAATTGAAGCAGTCCCCTTGTCTCCCACCACGACCTTCCTCTTACTCGCCCCCCATGTTACATTTTCCATTTTCACACGGGCCACCACATCACCTCAAGAGACCGCTTTCCAGACAGGGAAAACTTAGCCGCTGTCACAGAACTTGGCTCCAAGCAGAAACAGAGGTGCTGGTGATGGTAGCAGGCAGTAATTTTTTTATTTTTTATTTATTTTTTTTTTCAAGAAAAGGTGCAGGCAGAAATAAGACAAGTAGGCAGGCAGGCAGGAAGAGAGAGGAGGAAGAAACACTTTATTTATTTTATTTAGTTGTACATCTTGTTGCCCCCCGGGCCCCAGGATGCGAACCCAGGTGCTTGGGATGTATGTGGACTGCACTTAGCTTGAGGCAGCAGACCAAACCACTATACCACCAGGGCACAACAATAGACAACATTTATTCCACCCTAGCTAAGTGTTCAATCCATGCTCATGGAACCCTCACCTAAATCTACATTTTCTTGATAAGACTATCAGAGAGGTGAGAGGATGGCCCAACATCACACAGTCAGTTAAGTCGTGAGGACAAGTCTCAAACCAGTCCTTTTGGACTGGACCTGAGATGCCCAAAGGCAGTTTTTAACTGCTTATGTGCAGGTGCCAATGAGCTTAAAGGTTGGGAGCAGGATGTGGGAGGGAGATCACCACAGGGAAGGGGGGGGAGGGGGGGAGGGGGGGTGTGGCCAATACCGGATCATCCTTTATCTTCTCACTGAGAAGAGCAGCAGGGAAATCAAAGCAATAAAACTCCCCCTGTCACCTAACACAGGTAACCAGGGAGGAAACAGGCCAGCAGCAAAGTGTCCCTCCATCCATATTTCTTCAGAGAGACTATAACAATTGGATATGTCACTCCAAAAACCAGACACTCAAAGCAATTTTAGATGAACTTTCAGAATGAGGAAACAAATGGCCATGTTCGTGTTATACACCAAATAAATCACACCAAAATGATAGTTGTAATTCCCAAAAGTACACAGAGAATTGATTTTACTATGACACTTATCATGATGAATCGGTGCACCCTGGATGAGCCATCTTAAGTGGCTGCCGCTTAACCCCTGCCCTCCCAGGCCCAGCCTGTTTCCCCTCGAGCCCCCGGCCACTCGAGCCCTGGTCACAACACCTGCCTCCTGCAGCCAGGTGGAAGCCCACCTGGTCCGCGGGTCCCACCTAGGTGGGTCACCAGCAGCTTCCAATGCACTGGGTGGGCCCAGGGCCAGCAGGGGGTCTGAAGTTGACCAACCTCCTACTGAAATGGAAAAAGACCTCCCTGCTCCTGTATCAGGGAAACAGGAGAAAGGACCCACATTTCCACTGACTGCTGACTTAATCTTCACAATTCCCTGTGTGGGGGTGTCAGGACTTACTCCCCTTCTCAGATGAACTCATTGAGGCTCAAGAGGCCAATTTACCAGAGATTTGAACAAAGGTCAAGTGACTCCAGACTGGATTACTTTCCCAACCAGGCCTGCTGCCACCTGTGTTGCAAAGATGCTTTCCCCAAACCTGGGCAGGAATCTCATGCATTCAGGGGTCTGCAAGTATTGATTATCCGTGAGGTGTCAGACTCTGGGATGGGGATGCAGTAAAGAATAAGACCCTTCCATGCCTCTCAGAGCTCACCACCAAGTATAAGGTTTGACACAAATGAATGAAAAATTGCAATGGAGAGTCATTGATTCTTGGGACAGGCATGCTGTGGGGCCCACTTTAAGGGGGAGCTGTCAGGGTCAGGAAGAGGAGGACATTGGTGGATTCCTGGGGAGGTGACATGTGAATTGAGAACCTAAGGATGAGATGGTACCAACCAGGCAAAAGGGCACAAGCAACATGGGGACTAGGCTTGGATAAAACTGGAGGGAAGAAGGAGTGTGGGAAAGGGGCCAGGGAGGCAAGAGGCTAAACCTGACGTCAAGGTTTTCTCCACCACGGAGCTATGGAAATTCATTGGGAGGATTAAGTAGGGGATGTATTTCAAAATCTTATGTCAGTGCCCATGTAGCGGCCTTGCTGAGCTTAGTCACACTGCATGGAGGAAGAACTTGTTTTCAGATCAGGGACCAAGCAGCAAAAGGCCTTGTGTACTTACAGGAATATTTGCATCCTACCAACTGGAGGTCAGAGTTTTATTGCTCACCATCAAAGCTTGCCTTGAGACTCCGAGAACAAAGAGTAGCTAGAACATGTTCCATAAAATAAACTATAAAAATCAACTCTGAACAGAATCAAAGAGAATTTCTGAAAATAAAAATAAATGACATTTCAGAATTAATGTCATAAACAAAATCTTTAGCTCTCTATTGCCATGTGTTTTTACACCTCTAACTTCAGGGCTGAGATAACTTTAGCTGTTTTGTTTTGTCGGGGGGTTTTTTGTGTGTTTTTTCTCTTTTGTTTTGTTGCTTGTTGTCTTTTGTGCCCCTGGTGCAGCGAGTACCATCTCTTTCTGTATCTCACTAACTCTGTGCCTTTCGGCAAAAAGCCTTGACTTCTTTGAACTTCCATCTTTCCTCTGGCACTAAAATATTATGGATCCTCCGACAGACAGAGATTCTATAAGTGACATGTGCATTTATATCAGACAGTGAATGCTTGTCAACTTCAAGCCCTGGGAATTTATGGTCAGTCCAACTCAGAGAGCAAATAATAGGAAAGGCCTCCTACACCCCTCAGCCCCCAGACGCAGGCTGCTAGGTTCCAGGCATCTGGCTGTAGGCAGGAGACATATTTTCAAAACAAGAACCATGACAATTTGCCCCATGTTTTTAAAGATGAAGAGGAATGGGGCAGTAGTCAGAATTCATTTGCCCCCAAATTGTTAAAGAACCAGAAGCAGAACTCAGACAATTAGCTCCCCATAAGGCACTACTCTCTTGAATTCTCCAAGTAATAAGGCAAACACATAGTGACTGCATCTAGAGAGGAGAGATTTTAGTAATGTCACTTCCCTGCCCACACAAGTTGAGAGAGCAATCGATAGCAACCACAGACAAATTTAACAAACCCTGCATACGAGCTCCTTCCGAGGTCTTTCAACCTGTGAGTTTCAAACTTAAGCAGCAAAGGAAGAGAGCACATTTAGAGAGGGAAAGCTCACTGTCCCCAAGGGGTTGACTTAAATTCTTTTACAGTAAACTTAATACATACAAACATTATCCAACATATAAATCTTTAGACTTCTAGCTTGTAACAAATATAAAATAAAAATGAAAGTATAGAATCAGTACAATTAAAACTACCAAAACAATAAAAATCAAATGAGCAACATTAATCGACTATGATGGCGAATGAGGCTTGGCCAAAACAAAGTCTCTGGTGTTGGACTCACCAGCAGAAAAACATCATTGTGTTAGCATTCATTCATTGTCAGTTCAATTCTTTGGACTTGAATGTGACAGACCATCATGTAATCCAGAGGTCAGCAAACACTCCCCATAAAAGGTCAGGTTATAAATATATTCAGCTCTCCGGGCCGTACGGGCTCTATCGCTATAGCATGAAATCAGCCAGAGACAATGAACGGGCCTGGCTGCATTCCAATAAAACTTTATTTATGAAAACAGGTGCCAGGAAAAGATTGGGCCCGAGGGCCAGAGTCTGCTGACTCCTGATGTCATCCATCATCTTTATTATGTCATCATTTGGCCTTTTGCCTTTTTACAACAAAATTCACTTTTAACTATTGATTTATTATTTTTATGGACCAGTCAATTCAATAATTCACTCCAAAATTCAACCTGGAAAAAAAATTAACAGAACATTTTTCTTGCCTATTTACTACTCAATCACTGCTAAAAATTTATGGGGGAAAGGCAGGATCTAAGCACTACAGTCTCTCTAGTGACTATGGGGACCCTGAGGTTCTGTGTGCCTACAACCCTCTGACTTTGTAGTCACTCAATTCTCTCATTTCTTTTCTTGGAACTGCCAATCAGACATCAAATGAGGTCCTTTTACCTTCATTGCACATGTATGTTTTATTTAAGATTGTCAGTCTCTGCCATTTTTTCTTTATTTTACCATTTAGTCATTTCAACAAAGAATCACAAATGCCAGTACTGTTCTGGGCCTAGAAAACTTATGGGGAAAAAAACAGACAAAAAGCCCTCACTTCACAGTTCTTAATTTCATATTGAGGGGTTGTGAGGTGGAGACAGACAGAAAACAGTATAGATAGCATATTAATGGATCGATTGTGTTATTTTCAAGCAATCAGTTGAAGTTTTTTGCCAAGTAACTCCAGAACCCAGCATTTCACCTCAGATAATGATCTTCAATTGTGAAATACTCTCCCAAAGAGACATGTTATGTCTTCACCCTGGACAAGACGTGACACAGATGGGGAATGTTTCTTTGGTTTAGCCACTAGGACAGGTCAGCCTAATAGAATTCATGCTTGTTCACCAGCCTGAATCCTCCGGGAACCCAAGCTATCACTTCGGGCTCCTCTGATACCACTGTGTTCTGAGCACAAACACTCCAGAAAGGAAGTTGGATGGCACAATTCGGTACACTCAGACGAACTGGAATATGCTGTACCGATGCTCAATCTCATGTCTGTCGCAGTTGCACAAAGAAGGAAGCACGTCTTGGAAGGCCTTGGCTATGCCCTGGCTCTGCCCTCAGTAACAAGGCAGCCATCTTGTTTGAGTTTGGCGACTCCCCTATGCAATTCTGGAATGACAAGAATGCCTTTCCGGCCTCCCTCATAGTATTCTTAAGAGAACCAAATGAGATAAAATGATGAAAGAGTCCTGAAAATTAACCTGCTAAAAGTTGGCCTACACACACACACACACACACACACACACACACACACACACACACACACACACACACACACACAAAGAACTGGGGTGTCCCAGAGAAGACAGATTTGTATTGACGTACAACAAGGTGTCAGGCCCCTCCCACCACTGGGCTCGGGTCCTTTGCGCTAGTCAGCCCTTTGATCGGCCCTCCATACGAGCAACCTGTAAGTATAATTGTAATTGCCATGTTCTTATAAGGTTATTATTATATTACTATTATTACTGCTACTGTTATTATCATATCATATCATATTACCACATATCACATGTGTTGGAAGAACTAAAGTCCAAAGTCTAGATGCTCACAGAGTTGACTCTTCTCTACAAAGGAGAGAGATTTATCTCTCTTCCCATTCATCTTAACTTCACGAACATTATTCATCACCACGCCTAAAGATTTTTTTCTCTTTCATTTTTCTTTAAAAGGCAAAACCTTTTATAGACTGACAATATATATTATTCCTATTATCTTTTGCTTTAATCAACTTCAAAAAGCTAATCCCCAAACCCTATTTGTATTGCATTTTCCTCGGGGCTGGGAAGAAGAAAAAAGTAAAACAAAACGGAACTCCACGGCCCTGCAGACCATGTTTCTGCAGGATCATGGAGCTGAATATAAATGAATAGTCCTATTTGCTGGCTATGACTGAGTGGGAAGACCTCTTTCCTAAAAGTTCTCAAGGGCACAAGCTTATGGCTCAGGTAGCTGAACCAGCTAAGGGGCAGACCATGAAAGGTACAAGGACCCAGATTTGAGACCTGAAGCCAAAATAAATTAAAAAATAAAAATGTCCCTTCCTTCCTTCCTTCCTCCCTCCCTTCCTTCCTTCTTCCTTCCATCTTTTCTCCCTTCCTCTCTTTTTAAAAATATAGATAAATTAAATAAAAGCTTTCAAACTGTACCCTGCACACAAATCCTCCTCTCTGTTCAGTGAGCATATACTCAGACCCTACTGTGGGAAAGAACCAAATCAGAGCACAATATTAGCACAGATTAACGCCTTATTATATGGAGACCTATGGATGACACTGTGCCATACTCCACCCAGGATGGTTTGCTGAACTGCTGCTGAGCATAAACCTCTCTCCTCTATACACTCATATAAGCACAAGCAGGTACTTTTTTTCTCTCTTCTGTTTCTCTCTCCAACTGTGTCTCTCTGTTCAAAAGCCTCTGGCTTAGTCCAGCTGTTCTCAGTCAAAGGCTACCTGAATCCTCTTTCCTAAGTGCCTGGGGCCATAGCCTGAGGTTTACACAGCCTGATAATAATGTGGTTTGAAGGAAGAATAAGGCATCATTCCCCCACCTTCCACATACCCCCAACCTTCTGCCCCCCACCCCAGCCACCAGACACCCCACTCCCCAGGGAAGAACAAACCAGACTGCCCCAAGAAAACAAGTCCCATAAGATGACAACATTTTCAATTTGCAATCTGATTTTTTCCCTTAATATGTGTGTTGTGTGCTTTTCCTTTTTTCCAAAGAGCACAAGCCTTTCATTTTGCCTTTTATTTGTCTTGCTGCCGGTACAGTGAAAACGTATTGGCTTTTCAGTTAGTGATTACACATCATCACATACCCAATTTATAACACCATGCCCCAAAGAACAGATGTAATAAAGCAAGGGCAGGAAGTAGCAACCTTATAAAACAGAGCCGCCAACTCAAAGGTCTTTGCATGTGTGCAGGGAAGAGAGCAGTGCCAGTGGGGCCTGGGAACTGGGATTTTACAAATGATTGCAGATGTTCCCGTGCAGCTCCACAGCGCAGGACAGGGAGCAGAGACAGATCTGGTTTCCGGGCCTGAGGTCAGGAGACCTCCAGCCACAGTGCCCTTCAGGGAAGGACAATGGTTCGCTTTGCATTTGTGTCTGCCGATCCAACCCCAAACAGACCAGGACCAGTTTCTGGAAGCTAAGCAGTCCAGAAGTGGGCGGTCAGTCCAGCTCTTAGGAGTTGCACTTCAGTTCAGTTGTTGCGAGAGATTCCCTGAGTCTGGGGTCTTAAGTCAGGCCTTTTGATGACCCCTGCTAGTGAGATCTTCCCCACTGAGGCCCCCAAACTACACAAAGACTCTGTTTCCAAGACCCCAATAAATATTTCCCTGATTCCATAACCATGTGAATTGAAATTCTATCAACTGTCTCTAACTTTATCCCTTTTTTTTTTTCTGTTTGGTAAAGACAATTAATGAGATTATAGCTATATGTAATTTATATATATGTCTGGAGCAAATCAGATAAAAAGTCTTTGTCAAAGGAAAGGCCTGTAAACATGTTTCCTCTAACTAGCCTCACCTTGACACCACTCACCCGGGGTCACTTTCTGTCACTCAAGGTGACCTCAGGTCTGGCCTCCAGAGCAGGGTGTGAATCCTGCCTCCATTGAAGCCCATACTGAAGTTCTTAGCCTCAATCCCAAAGTCTAGTTCCCTAGCAGAAAGCGGGGCAGAATGCCAGGCTTCCAAGACACCCGGCCAGAGAGACCCTGACAAAAAAATGGCCTCAGCCCACAAGCCCTCAATTCTGCCCCTTCCTTGCTGACTCCAGAGTGAGTGTTCATGTTTTCTCTCAGCCAGAGCTCAGCCTGCTCCCAGGGCTCCTGCTGCTCGCATCTTTTGGGTTGGGACCCTAGTGAGTCTTTCTGCCTTTCTCTGCTCTCCTCTCCTTCTCTCCTCACCTCTATCCCTGTGCCATTTCCTTATCCCTTCTCCTTCCTTCTTTTCTCTAAACCAGATCCCTCTACACTAAATCTCACACTGCCACACATCCACAGAGATTCTTGTGCACACACACACCATGCATACACACACCCAGCACACATACACACCCACTCATAGCTACACAGATATTCACACACAAACACATACACACAGACACTTTAACATTCTTACATACCCAGACGCACACCACCATTCACATCCATATAAACACTCACATACACACCGAGTCACACCCACAGACAAACATAAAACACACTGACATCCAGACACAAATACACACACACTCACATATGCACATCCACTCTTACACACTTACCCAGAAAGTCACATTCTCTCACAAACACACATGCTCACACATGCTCACATACACATGTATACTCAAGCACTCATGCACACACACTCACATTCTCACATTCATGCTCACACATGCTCACCACTCATGCATATACACACATTCACACACTCACTTGGTCATACATAATTACACATCCTCACAGAGAACACTTTTCCAACTGCTCCACCCACACTGATTTCAGAATTGAAACTCTGAACCACGTTGTCACTTCATCTTTGTCTAATTGTCTTATGTGTGTTAATCACACATATATTCCTAACACTGCCCCTGAACTCCATGACGGCAAGCCAAAAGCTTCCTACATCCCTCACTCCATAGCACTTAGCAAAGAACTAAACCAAAGGCAAGAACTCCATGAAACTGTAGAATCACTGAACTGAAAGAGATCTTGGAGCTCACCGAGCCTCCAGTTCCCCATCTCGGAACTAGATACCCCAGTGGATGCCAGTGGATACCACTCACTGATGGAGCGGATCCCAGGGTTGTGTGTTTTTACTACTCTGTACTCAGCATTTTGGTGGAGTCCTGCCCCTGAACACCCCATTTTGGCTCCAGTCCATGGAAGGTCACTGGAAATCACAATCAAAATTCTCAGCCAGGTCTCAGATCAACCTCGGTTTCAAGTGTCTCCGTCATATACGTACTCTGAGACCGTTAGCAAGTTCCCCTAATCCTGAGATATTCAATATAAAATGGAAATATGAAAAGGATCTATGTCGTTGAGCTGCTGAGATAAGACAGGAAGAGCATTCCTCACACAGCCTGGCCCACAGAAAAGACCTGATGCATGATTATTCTCTGGGTATTATCCTCAGAGTCCAAAATGAAAAGGAAGGTGGTTTCAATGTGAACCTGGCATCAGTTGCCTGTGAATAGCACGTTAACCCTCCGAACCGGTTTCTTTGCTTTATTTGAGGTTTGGTTTGTTTTTCTCATTGGCGAACTGAAGCTCATAAAACCTTCCCCCTGTGGAAGTTAAATGAAAGTTCAGCGGTGCAGCACCTCACATCCTCACCTGTGGGCACACCCAGTACAGAGGAAGCACTCAACACAGGTAGCAATTGGCATGTATAAAGAGGCCGCATCCCCCTGGGTGAGTTCTGAAGTCCCTACCAGCTCTGTCCCACTGTCCTTCCCCTGCCCTGTGTCCCACTTATACCCAGTCAGTTTCCCCCAGGACAAGAATTTCAAAAATGCCCTTCCTGGCCAGAGTTGCTAGAAAGGAGCTTCATAGCTAAGATCCCAAATCACTTTCAGAATCCAGCAAAGCATAAAAAAGATCATCCATGATGACCAAGTGGGATTCATCCCAGGGAGGCAAGGATGGTTTACCATACATAAATCTATTAATGCCGTACACCATATCAACAAGAGCAAAGAGAAAAACCACATGGGTCATATCAATAGATGCAGGGAAAGCTTTTGACAAGATCTAATACCCCTTTACAATAAAAAAAAAAATCCTCCATAAAATGGGAATAGAAGGTACATACCTCAACATAATAAAGGCCATATACGAAAACCCACAGCCAACATCATAGTCAATGGTGGAAAATTGAAAGCATTTCCTCTTAGGTCAAGAACAAGGAAAGGTCGTCCACTCTCACCACTGCTATTTAACATCATACTGGAGGTCTTAGCCAGAGCAATTAGGCAAGAAAAAAATAAAAGGAATCCAAATTAGAAAGGAGGAGGTAAGGCTCTCATTATTTGCAGACATGATTATATTTTTTGAAAAATCCCAAAAACTCTGTAAAAGCACTTTCAAAGTTGGTTACCATTCCTCCCACACTTTCTATAAACCAGGTCCCATGCTGACCCTGTAATTGTAGAGCTGGAGGCTGATCCCCTCTCACAGCCCAGAGAAACAGCCATCGCTGATTTCACACATCCTAACAAAGGTAAGAGCGCTGTGCCAAGGATGTGGTGAGTGGGGCCACCAGGCTCACAGGGCACATCATACCATAAGTCTTTCATTGCAAATGACTCAAATGCCCTCATCCTTAGAAGACAGGGCTTTGAGGATTGAGACCCAGGAATGGGTATTTGAGGGAAACTCCAAAGCAGACTCACGTCCTACTTCAGACTCATAGTGAACTATTTATTTATTTGTATCTGAATACTGAACTTTTTTCTGGTTATAAAAGTAATCATAGAAAATAGAGACAAATATATATGTAACCACTATATGTGTGCACACACATATATATACATGTATACATATATACATATACATGTGGTGTGAGACTACTGCTATTTTTGCGTGTTTATTTTAGCATAGCTGAGATCAACCTGTTTAAAAATTTTACATCTCCTTTCCAGCTAGTTACATATTATTATGCAATTAAGTCCCCATATCATTAAGAATCTCTTTAATGACATCATCTTTAATGACTCCATAAATGCTCCCTTATTTGGAGACCACTAATTTATTTGACCATTCTCCTACTCTTGGCCATTTTGATTGTAACCATTGTGTAACCCCAACAACCTTTAAAGCACCAAGAGGCACACAGCTCTAGACCAAGAATGGGGGTCTGCAGCGCCCCCCATCGCCCCAGTTTCCCACTCAGGCCATCAGCCATAATTATAGGACAAGGATCAGAAAATGACCTCCATGCTTCCTCTCTGCTCACATATGCAGAATTAATATTGTTAATGGCTAAAAGGCAACCCTGTTATTCTCACAGACCTAATTCTAGTCGATAAGATAGGTGATCTAAATTGTTGGAGAATCAATTTTTACTAGAATTCTATAACGTTTATTGAACACAATACAACTCGTAAATCTTTCCTTTTCTTTGTTTTTTAACCTTTGATCTGGACTATCCTAGTCCTGACTCTGCTGCAAGGATCAGAAACCCACTCAAAGGAGCTCGAATCAAAGGTAGACTACACAGAGTTCCTAAGGGAAGCCGGAGAACATTGAGTCAGAGCTCTAGAAGGACAGCAGCAGCTCTGTTGCTTTACTCAGACATGGTCTCCCTGAGCCCTGCTCCCTCCTGACAGGCTCCTCTGCTCCCCTTGCCCCACTCTACACAGCCTCTTGGCATCCTGCCCAACGCTAGCCAGCAACACCCTTCTGATCCCTGGTTCAGAGTCCCCAAAGAGGGCTCTTACAGGCTTCTAGAGCATTCTGTCCCCGTCCACACAAGCTGTTGATTGCTGTCTGGCCAGCCAACAATCTACTATTCCTGGCTCCCATAACCACACCTGGTCCAACTGGTTGGGAAGGGGGAAGGCAGGGTCACATGGGCCCTGCTCACTCAGGCCATGGAAGGACAGAAGAGTCAATGAAAAGGGAATTTAGGCCAACACGGACCCCCATGTGTCTGATACCTAGACCAAGGGCTATAAACTGAGTCAGAAATTCAATTTCCACAGAGGTTCTCGAAACATTCTTTGGAAAAGTGCCAACTAATACTGTCTCTTCCCATAGTTAGGTGAACAAATAGCACAGTTCCTGGAAACCACAGGCTCTGTGTCCCCTTGACTAAGCCCTTAATTCCAGTCAGGAATCCTGCATCTTCTGCAGGTTCTTCTGATTAGCCAGGACCCGGTAGAGCTGCCAGCTCCGAGGTCTTCACCAGCACCTCAGGATCAAAGCAAACATGTCCTGACAGGCATGCTGCTACCTTGAGTCTTCCACAGGTCACCTGTGCCGCCATCTGGTCTGCTGGAGGCAGTGGTGTGACTGAAAGGGTCTGGGCCTCACACCCCAAGCAGAGATTTTCCTGAGCACTGCCTGAAAAAGGCACTAGCATAAGGGGAAATATTGACATGACACACGGAAATGCAAACAGCAAACATTATATGAAACATGAGAAACAACCTAAAGCTCTATCAGTTGGAGAATGGACATGATGGGAGACAGTCACATGGGACCTTACAGAGCAATAAAAACGAATAAGTGAACTCCTCTGACCTGCAACACACATGAGCCTCACAAGTGAAATAAGACAGGCATAAAAAGGGACATGCTGTATGACTTTATTTATGGAAGTTCAAAAACAGACAAGGCGAGTCTATGCTGTCAGGAGGCTGGGGAGTGGCAGGGCGAGAGCAGAGGGGGATTGTGGTTCTGGAAATATTCTAGTTCTTTGTTAGTCTGGGTGGTGGTTACAAGCGGGTTCACGTGGGATATTTCCTCACAATGAAAAGCGAGTGCTTTCGGAAGTTTTCTGTGTGAACATTATACGTCCTTTCTTAAAAAATTCATTTTTTTGACAAAGGTCATTGCTCTACAATGTGATACAGGTAACTACCCCCAAATGTTATTCTATTCCATGTACATGTATGACTCCTGCAGATCAGAGAGGTCTACTGGTGTCCCCAAGTCCCCTCAGGTAGTTACTGGTGGGCCAAGTCCACTTCGGTTTGTAGGCTCCAAGGCCAGACTCTTTCCACTGTATTCTGATGCCTCCACCTCTATAGCAAAGCCTCAGTCATACAACCCCTGCTCCAGCCCAGATCGCCACTTCACCAAAAGAAGAAACAATTGATATTCAAGACATTTCTGAGCCATGAACTAACTTTGATGTAATGACAGTTCTCCGGTGGGCATTAGCCAATCTCAACACTCAATTCTTTCGCCTCGTGTGTATAAATGATTCCTGCAGAAACACGTCGTCAGACAGCACCAAAACAAGGTGGCCCCCTTCCACCAACCTTCCCAGACAGCTGCCATGCTGCTGACCTCATGTCTGATACTGCATCTTTGGCACCCATGCCGTCTTGCTCTTCCAGGGCCCATTGTTGCTTTAAGGGCCTATTTGATTCAACTTAAAACAAAAATTAAAAGGAAAAAAAATGACATAGGAAATTAAGGGAGAACAGTGGGTCAACTCACTGGATTGCACCTGGACTTAATGTACTGCTAGAAATTGTGGATGGCTCGTGCGTAGGAAGACTAGACAGCTTTGTCTCAGGAAGAGTTTAGCATCACAGAATTCATCACAGTTGAAAGAAACTTTTAAAGTTCAACGTCTAAGATCAGGGAGTAGGGAAGACAACTCTTAGAAAACATATTAGAGCTTCCAAAGCCTTTTCTCATTTCTCAGTTGATGCTCCAGGCAATCATTTCAGGTAAGATATCATTATTATCCCACCTTTAGAACACGCAAATAAATCAAAACAAAGCCCTTTCAGCGTTACTACATGGTGGCTTCTCACTATTGGTTGTTTGAGTCAAATTTGCGAGCTCTTACGCCACATTATAAACCACACCCCACACTAAGAGGACACCTGCAATTTGTCATGACTACATTTCAGGAAGCCTCGGACACAGAGACCAATAAAGTTCCAGGAATCTCAGCTGAAGGCTTCGTTAGCCCAAGAGTCTGGCTGGTTCCATGCTAAAGGCCTGTGGATTTCCACAGATGCCTATGTGTCCATAGCGCACTGTATCTGCAGCGCACCTCCCTCTTTCAGCCCTCTAAGTCTGCAGCTTCCACCACTTGAGAAGGCTTGTACAGCTCGGTGGTGGCCCACGCCTGTGCTAAAACATTATTAAGTTAATGGACAGCAAGTGGAATCAGCATAAAGGATGAAACCCTATTGGTATTTCTCTCCATAGATGCAAATACTGCCCTCACGTGTCACTGTTTGCCATTAACAAAGGACCTGCTGTGCCTCTGAGCGGCTCCACAGAAGCCACAGAGCGCGTCAGCTGGAAATCCTGTGCTGGAGATGAGTAATGGGCACACGGCCAACAGATCCAGAATCAAGGCCTGTCCAGGGAATGGCTGCAAGGACCCCAAATCACCATTCTCCCCATCCCCAAAGCACCTCAGGGTCCTGCTCCCTACTTCCCAAAGAGAAGCCTACGAAGAAGAACCTCTGACTAGAAAATGCCCAGATTTCTCCCAACAGCAGAAGCAAAGCCACCAGGAGCCCACAAAGAGACCCTTCCTCTCCCATAACTATGCACCCCTCCTGCCATGGGCCCGAAGGCCTACACGGTATTTATAATATGTGACATATGAATTCGTTTAGAAACCGGTTGCTTGTTAACAATGAGCTTTCTTGTTCAGAGTCTAGCCCTAAACAACAGCCAGGGTGAAGGAGACGTCTGTTTACACAAATAGGGAAGGAAAATTCACAAAGAACACTCTCTCATGTGCTAAAAATGTAGCTGCTATAAAGAACTTACTGTTTTCAGCACTATCTTCCCCTGTGCATGTGTTCCGATCACCCTCAGAACACTCACTTGGCTGGGCAAACTGGAGACCAGCAATGGTTTAAACATGCTGCTGCTGCTGCGGCCGCCACTGCTTTTCAAAGCGTGCCCACAGAGCCGCTCTGGTGGGACAGCCGGCTGGCAAGAGGCGGTGGCAGGCCAGGAGCCAAGCCCCAAGCAGGCACTCAGGGCCTTTTCCGCCCGAAGTTTCCTGAAGTTCCTGATGGTGCCCCAGAGGGCCTAGCTTTTCCTGATGGTAGCGTGAGCTCACACAGCAGCCCTGGGCACCCCACAAGCTTGGCAAAAGGGCCCCCAGGACGGAGCCAGGCGGACTTTCAAAGAGGCCAACCCACAGAGCTTGGACTCCAGTGCTTTGAAAGCCCTTTCCTATAGCAACATGACTAGGGGCTGCTGAGTTCCCTGCCCACTGCTGCCTCTGCCATCAAAGGAAGAAAACCCTGGGCCTAGAAAAGGAGTGGCCGTGGGCTAGAGTCCAGCATGGAGCAGCAGTCACACAGACATCTGTCAAGAGCAAGTACTGACATGCATTGACTGCCTGCAGACAAAGGCTCTGGAACTCTGGGGGTGAGCAAGGATCAGTCTCAAAGAGAGGCTCAGAATTGCCACACTAGCCGTGCAGAACACCCCAAGCCCTCGCCCTGGGCCAGGAGGCTGGCCAACATGGCGCAAACATACCAGACACAGCACATCAGCCGGGATGGGCGTGTGTCTCCATCAACCCTTGGTCCCATGCTTCTCGACCAGGGCAGTGCCACCCCTCATGGGCCATTTGGAAATTCCAGGGATGAGGTTTGGGTCGTCGTGGTATGTGGGAGAGGCTATGGCCTTTAAGGAGTAAGAACCAGAGATACTAAGCTTCCAGCAATGCAGGAGACGATCTCTTCTTCGAATGGTCCTGCCCCAAATGTGTGTAGTGTTCTTGTTGAGAAAACTCAGCACCTCCCTGATTTTGTCTTCCCTCCCTTGAATAAAATTCACAGTCTTATGTGATATCCTGCAGTCAGGGAACTCGTTAGCATACATGGGAAGGCTGTTGCATCAGGCACTGTGCTAGCTGGCACGAGAAAGAAGCTATGCAGTATAGATGGACTCCGGCGAGCCTCCAGTGTTCAAATCCTGCCGGTGTGACAGTGGTCAGCGCCTCATCTGCACTTGTGGATAATAATTTGCTCCTCCCTCGTAGTTAGGAGAATTCGCTAAGATTGTGTATTTTTGAGACCGTAATAACTTTTACTATTTGTTTTAAAATTTTCAGTGGCAGACACAGTGGGGTAACGTCAAATGAAGATTGATTGGGATGTTGAAAATGGAGCTCAAATTCCAGATCTACTGTTTTCACCCATGAAGTCTTAGGTCAATCAGTTGACCTCTCCAAGCCCATCTTTTCATACTTGGACATGTTAACAATACCAATAAGTCCATCGCAGGGTGATTGTAAGAATTAACTGAAATTAAAAAGTGAGCTTGATCTGACCGAGGTGGAGAGCAGCACAAAGCCAAGTATCAGACCTGTTTCATCCAGGCAGAAACATCTAAAGCTCGGCCACCACAGCCACGTGTCCATGCAGTCTCCTTCACTTAGGATGATGTCATTTCCTCTGTGATTAAAAGTAATCAACGCGCGACACGGAGAAAGATGCCCAACCTCACTAATAATAAAAGATGCATATTAAAATATCAAGAGACCATTTTTCACAAAACACATTGGCAAAGATTCAAAAGGCAGATGATGTTCAGTGTTGGTGAGGGAAACAGGCTTCTTATATATAAACACTGTGGGTGGGACTATTAATTGATACAATATTTCTAGAAGACAATATGGCAAGGCATACCAAAAATTATATATACATATCTATGGAAATAATTAGTACTTACAAAAAAATGTACAAAAATGTTTATTGCAGCAGTCCTTACAATGGATAAAAATTGAAAATAGCCTAAATGTCCTTTAACTGGGGATTGATTAAATAAACAATGCCAAATCCATGTATTGCAATGTAGTCAGTCCTCACAAAACATAAAGAAGAGCTTTATGTCATCTCCTAGAAAGATGTTTATATTAAATTATTGAGTTTGTAAATGGCAAAATATTGGACAGTTCTAGGATATGATCCCACTGTTGCAGGAAAAAACTGAAAATATTTTATCTAGAGGTGCTTTATGGGTAGAGATGACTTCTACCTGAATGCCAAATGGTCAAGTATTAGAATCCAGCCAAAGAGGGTAGCGCCTTACATGATTCATGTTTCAATTTTATGATTACATTTTGTATTGAAACCATAGTGAAATGTTAAGGACTGAAGTAGAAACAGCTTTTGCTGGGCCATCTCAGACCTGCAACTGCCTAATGGTGTCGCTGAAAAAAATGGCTATTTTTAACCAGGGTAGATGAGAAGCAAGATATTTTGAGGGGAATTTCATTTTTCTCTAACTATGTCTTTCTTCTTCGCTCTTTTTATGTCTGCACCGAGGGTCATTGATCACAGATAGTGTGTGTGATGTTGAAGTGTTCCCTCCTTTTGAAATGTGAAGGTAGCAGAGTCGACAGTCTGTCTTTGATTCACCCTCACAAGATGCGAAGGCGTCTCAGATAAAGCTACTTCTTGAAAGATTCATGGCCTAAGTAGAATTTAAATACTTAAAAACAGTTCTGAAAAGTTGTTTTCTATAGTGTCATGAATGTTGCTACAATACACGATTCTATAAAATGTCACTTTGTATCATCTAATTGTCTTAGCACAGGATGTAGTAACAAATTAGAAGAGACTTAAACAATAATCATTTCTTTCTCATAGCGCCAGTGGCTGGAAGTCCAAGGTCAAGGTGCCTACAGACCTGGTGTCTGGGGAGCACCCTGTTCCTGTCTTTTTGCCATATCTTCAGACGGCAGAGAGAGCCAGCTCTCTGGTCTCTTCTTATAAGGACACAAATCTGATCATGAGGCTCCATCTAAACCAAATTATATCCCAAAGTCTCTACCTCCAAATACCATCCTATTGGGGCTGAGGCTTCAACATACTAACTGAAGGAGGGGGCATAGAACACAAACTCCCAGTCAATCCATAGCACTAAACCTTTTTGTCTTATTATGGTTTAGGTTTTCATACTATTTTTTGTTTTCTAAAGCATGTAAGGATACACATTTTTCCCAAAGTTGTCTAACATACATGCCCCTGCTATTATTCATAAGTGTCAGTTATTCCCCTATTCATTTAACTGCTGGAATGTCCATCATTTTTATGTATAAAATTAACAACTTTCACCCTCATAGTACCTGCAGCATTTCATTCTTGCAATAATAAATGTACATATTTTCCCCTTTCATTGATTGATATTTCAACATAGAAAGTACAAAAGAGGTTCCCACTCCAAGTTACATCTAGAGGACTTGTCTCTGTTTCAAAGTGAATATGGAGTTATTAATAAATCTGAATGCCACGTTGTTTTCATATTGCTGTTATTAGTATTCAACATGATGTAACCACAAGATTGCGGATCATACACAGATACAAGGAGGCCAGAGGTGGTGTGAAAGTCAATACCTTACCAAGGCCAAGTCAAAGTCAAATTAGGTTGACTATCAAGGCTGAAGTTGGCCTTCAGTGTATATCTAACTTATGCTTTTCTACATTGTTTTTCTTTCCTACAAGAAGAATGTATTTCTTTTATGATTGCAACAGGTATCAAAACACCACACACACACACACACACACACACACGCACACGCACATGCACACGTACACACTAGCACCCCATTCCACCTCCCCAAAAAACCATAATAATAGGAACATTGGATCGGACCGCTAAATCGTTCCTAACTTGTTTGAAGACTGGTTGTTATTTGATTATAACTGATGTAGATATTATGATCTTAGAGTTTGTAGTCCCCTCAGAGGTAAGCATGATCCACTGCACATCCACTTAGAGATTCCTAGGGAGTCAGCTGTTTCCTCAACATCCATCCCCCTCACTCCACACCAGCTTCTTCATGCTGCAGAGCAGCCGGCTCAGAGATCTGACTGCCTCCAACCCTCATGCAAAACTCCCTCAAACTTCTTTTACTGACAGGACAAAGCCTGACTCCTTAGAGTGACTTTTAGCACCTTTCAAAAGCTGGCTTCACCTTCCCTTTGCAGTCCGCTCTCAGGTTACTCTTCCCTAGCCAAGAATGCTCCTGGTACCCAGATTCAACTCATCTTGTTTGTTGTATTTCAAATATTCTTCCTGGTGAACTTGAACTTGTCCTTCAAGATCCAGTATCGACATGATCCCTCACTGAGGTTCTCTTCCACCATGTTCCCACAGAAATCATCTGTCCTTGTCACAGTGTAAATGCGCAACCCCCCCATAATCTGCCAGCTCCTAAAAACAGGAGCGTTGTTTAATCCCCAGCCTCCTGCATAGTCATAGCAAGTACCCTCTTCCTGTCACTAAAAGCTTCTCAGCAAATGTTGAAAGAAAGAAGCAATAAATGAAGGGCTATAAAATTAGTCTCTGATTTTTGTGTGAATTGTATATTCATTGCATCTTCTGAATAGATTGCAAAGTCAGAGCTGGAAATCGCTGGAACACAGGTTTTCAAACATCACTCTCCCAAGACCTCAAGTTCGCAGCCATTCACAGTAGATAGAAATGAAGGGCTCTCCCAACTCACCACACTTCTAGAGCAGACCCTCTCTGCTCCTTAAATCTGGGTTCTGTAGAACAGTGTATTTGGGGGGAAAGCTCCCAGAAGAGACTGAAAACCGTTGTCTTAGATCAGAAGCCACCTTTTGGCGATCAGAAGCAATCTGAGAAGTTCACCCTAAAGCAAGAACATCATTTGTCATTGAAATAAAAAGGTGTTACCTCGAAAGTGCTATTGAACCTTTCTCTGAAACCAACTGTGTGTTCTTGGGCATAGTTGGCCTCAGTCTCCTTCCCTGTAAAGTAAGGCTACCAAAGTCTGCCATTTGTGTGTAACTGGGGAAGGGGAGTTAAGATATGGCCAAGATAAAGGGAAGTTTGCAGAGCGCACTAACCTTCACTTTACAGAGTGACGGTTTTATTTCCATATGACCTCTACTTACACAGAACCATTCGTTTCCAGCACCTTCCCGGAAACCCTATGTCCCCTTCCCACTACCCCACTGCTTCCCCAATGATAAGCATTTTCTGACTTCTTTCCCTGTATATCATGGATTTAAACCTCGTTTTCAACGTCACTTAAGTTGAATCCTAGAGTACATATTATTTTGTGTCTTCCTCCTTTCATTTAACATAATATCTGGAGTTTCATCCACATTACTGTGTGTGTTTTTGGTTTTTTTTCATAAAGGAAAAGTGCAGGCAGGAATGAGGACAAGCAGAGGCAGGCAGGCAGGAAGAGAGAGAAGTACTTTATTCATTTTATTTAGTTGTCCATCTTGGCTGCCCCACCCACCTGCCTTGGCCCTGGGAGACGAACCCTGGTCCTTGGGACGTATGCGGACTGCATCCAGTAGACTTAACCATTAAGCCACCAGGGTGCACCACTCTGATTTCTTAAGATGTTGAAACTATCAAAAACAATGTTAGAGAAGAAAATAATTTAGAAAACATAAAATGCAAAAGTATGTATGCATAGTCTTATTCACTAGGCCTCTGGCAAGCTCTAGACCGTAAGCTCCCTGTGAGTAAATATGATGTTTCATTCATTTTTGTATTTCCATCCTTCAAAATGATGGATAGCTCATAATAGGGGCTCAACAAATTTTTGTTGAGTTGAAAATGATGATGATGATGATGATGACAATTGGAAAGTATTATTATGGTCTCTGCATAGACCATCTGGCCTTTCAAATCCTGTGTTTTTTGAACCTGTAGGCTGATTGGCCTCCCCAGCTCCCCAACACCAGCCCTCCCTGCTGGACTCTGCCGTTTGTCTTTCCTGTCTGGGTCTGTCCCTGTTTTCAGTTCCATTGCTTATGTCTCCAGAAGCTAGAATGATTTGCTGGGTGAAGAGAAGGGAGCTGGGAGAGAATGGGGCCCGGTGATTTAACATCCTCGACAGGAGAGGATCCTTCGCCAGGCCAGGGAGAGAGTTGGACTCAGTATGCCAAGAAGCGTTGGTCAAACAGGAGACAGACGCAGCCCCCGTCAGCAGCCTGGGCTCCGATCCTGGAAGCCTCAGAGCCCCCAGTCTCCGTCTGCGGCCCACGACCTTCCCGTTTGGATGTGTCCCACGGCCAAGTTCAGAGCTCACCCCAGCTGTCGGGGCACACTGTCACTCCAGCTGTTACTGAGCAATGGATTCCCATTGCCAAGATATGGATTTAGTTTTAATAACAGTTAGTGCAAACACTGTAAATTTACTGCTGCGAGAGAGAGTTTTTGAAAACGTCCACTCTGGCTATAATTTTTCAGCCGCGCCAGCTGTTTGTGTTCAGCTCATACCTGACATGGTGCTTTGAAATAGCAATCACTGTATTTATAAGAAGGCAAGGACTCATAAATATGTCACAAGTGGAATATACAACGCCATATTTCACCATTTTCTATTTTAAAATTGTGAGTTATGGCTGCAGAAATGCACGCCCATTAAAGGTGATATGATGTATTTTCTGCCCTGTTCAGGAGTCCATCCATCATCGAGACAATAAAGAAAACCGCACTTACTTTTTTCCTGTCGTCTGTAATTTATGATCCCCAAAAAGCTGTAACCTTTTGGCAGGCTTTGCAGAAACCGCTGCACTGTTAGCAACTAAATAACCTTTTATAAGGTTTTAAATGTGTTGCTACAGTCTCGATGCACTTGCTGTATTGATCCAGATCTTGGGGAGGGAAAAAAAAAAGGTAGGGGGAGGAATGGAAGAAGATGATCTATAACAGGATCGATAACGGCATATAGATTGTTGAAAGATGCTTCTAATGATTTTTGCCAGCCAACATCTTTCAGCACGCCACGCCCTATCTCTTAGGCTTCAGTCTGGGTTTGGAATTGATTGACCTTGCTTTTCTGCCGCCTCCTTCCCTCCCTCCCTCCTGACAAGCAGCCAGATGAGGAGAAGTAGAATGTATTGGCCACCACAGGCTATTTGCAGAAAAGCCCTGAGAATCACAGAACTGGAAGTTTCCTTCAGGACTATCTCAGTGCACAGACAAGGAAAGGGAAGCCCATCTGCTCTGAACAACCCAAGGTCTAAGGGCAATTTAGGGACCCAGCTTAGACTCCAGTTCTCGGAGTGTGATGCACCCTGTCCTCCTCCCAGCTCTACCCTGCCCTCAGGACCAGGGCGGGGGTGCAGGTGAGTGTATTCCGCAGCTGAGCACTGTGGGCCCAGTCAGTCAGCCCAGTAGTGGAGTGCAGTAGGAAGTTAAGGAGCTGTGGAAACATCTAGCACCCCTCCCTTCACTCCAGCATACCTCTCCGGGTTTCTAGTCTCCAGCAGTAAGCTGACAAACATTATCCACCTTGTAAGGGGTGGAGAAGATGAGATCCCATGTCTGGACAACACCAGGCTCAAGATCTGGTAGGGGCCTGCCTTGGTGGCCGAGCGGTTTAGTCCACCACAGTGCTGTTCACATGCATCCCAAGGTCCCCGGTTCAAGACCGGGTCTTGGAAAACAATCAAAGACGAATTAAATAAAACAAAATACTCCTTCTTTCTCTCTCTCCCTCCCTACCTGCCTACTCATCTTCATTTCTACCTGCGTCTTTCCTTTAAAAAAATTGAAAAAAAACAAACACTCAAATAATCTGACAGGAACAGGATGGCATCAAGAGTACCCCAGCCCACCCAGGCGCGCTCCATCTTGGGCTCTCCCTCCTCGTGCTTTGCCCTCCTCCAAGACAATGGTGATGGAAACTTGGAAGAGCCAGCACCGAAGGAAAGTGGATAATCTTTCCAACCACAAAACCCCTGGGCAGAGGGAATCCCTAGATTGTCACAGGGGAAAGCGATGGAGGTGATAAGATTGTTTTCCTCTCGCAGAGAGCAGGCTGAAAGGAGTTCCTGGAGCGGAGAGGCCGGTGCGGCTCCCTTGAGCTTTTAACACTATTCTCTTGGTAGGGGAAATTTTCAGGTTAAAAAAGAATGGTCTTGTGAAGAAACTGGACTGTGGTGTGGAGGATGTGTCTCAGGGGACCTGTCCTTCCAGACAGCCCTGCATTCTCCACGTCAGTGCTTTTAGCCCCAGTAACAGGCAGCTCTGACCTGCTGGACAAATCTGACCACAGCCTGAGTCTGTAAATAAAGTTTCATTCAAACACATTCATGCCCATTTGATTCTGTATTTTCTCTGACAGCTTTCGGCTACAGTGGCGGAGGCGGGGAACTTCGCAGACACCCACCGCGAGGCCTCACCGAAAAGGTTGCTCAAGCGTCTGCCCAGCAATGCCACATGAAGGCCACATGCCAGAGGGGGCATCTCGGCAGCAGGTGACAAGTAACTATTAGGTGTATGGTCACATGTAGTTTACAAAGCGCTTTCGCAAACACGAGCTTGAGTGAATTGCCCCTAAACCCTGGCAGGTGGAGATCCCAGATTAATTCAGTTACAGAGGAACACACATTGAAGCCCAGAGAGGCACAACGCTTTGCCTAAGGTCACACAGTTTGTCAGTGACAGAGCTGGGAACTGAAGCCAGCTAGAGGACGTAGGAGGTCGAGCTTCCAGATTATTCACCCTGAAAGTGATCCCCATGCCCAGGCAGTGCTCTGGCTCTCCTAATGGTGACCCGCTGGGTCACGTAGCCCCTTATATCCAGAACGAGGACTCACTAAAACACACATTTTAAAAGATGCTGAGGGACGACAACATGGCACCCAACAGAACACTTCCTGGTGGGGAAAGCTGTTTGCCTCCCCAGTCTAGCACCTGTCCCACCCAGAGGCAGGCCACAGCAGAGGTGGTGAGCAGGCTGTGGGTGGGAAGGAAGGAGGAGGAGCAGCACTGTGAGGCCCAGGCCCCAGGACATGTGCACAGTAACCACAGGCCAGGCTCCTGCCTGTCTCCTGATCATTCAGCACGACAGAGAGCGGCCTTCAGGCCAGACGGTGCTTGCTGTCAGCGACTATCAGTCTAGGGCTGCCCCTCACGCCAGTGGGTTAGGTAGGTCAGGGCCACATGGTAACGGAGCTCAGAGTGTCAGCCCTTTGTCACTGTCCTGCCATAATCTCTCTGTGTCCAAGTCACTGTCTCTTCTCCCCCACCCCACCCCTCTCTC
>RJWH01003337.1:0-73756 GCA_004363575.1 Solenodon paradoxus | reverse complement strand
TTTTGCCGCTGATCCAAGTGGCTGATGAAGCATCTGCAGTTCATGGGCTAATTGAAGCTGTTAATGAAGTGGAGGGGAGATGATGATGGGTGTCTTCTCTCCCACGTGGGGGTCGCGAGAGCTGCCCCAGTCTGAGCCCATGGTCTGCACCGTTCACCGCAGGGACCAAGGATGGCCCAGGGAGGGGCGCCTTCACTGTGTCCACCCCAGGGCCCCTGAACTGAGCCCCACAAGTCCCATGGGAAACCTACTTCAGCGCCAAAAGGAGTCTTTCCTTCTGCCTTAGAGAAAAGTGTTTCCAACAGAGTCTAGATGAGGCCTGGGAAGGCTGATTTAGGACAACCAGAGGGGGCCTGGCCCTGAGAAGCCCTGGCCTCAAAATGCAGGCTGAATGTAAAGAGCCCAGACACCCATCAGCCAGTGATGAAGGACACACACAAAAGGGAACATTATTCAGGCATAACAAGGAATGCGGTCCTGACACACGCTACAGCATGCTGAACCTTGAAACATGCTCAGTGGAAGAAGCCAGGCACAAAGGTCACCTATGGTATGAGTCCATTGGTATGAAATGTGCAGAATAAGTCGGTCCGCTGCAGCAGAGAGTAGATGTGTGCTGGCCAGGGACTGGGGCAGGGGCAGAATGGGGAGTAACCTCATGCACACAGGTTTTCTTTTGGTGTGATGAAAATGTTTTCGAGCTAGAGAGAAGTTGCATAATACTGTGAAATACTAAATGCTACAGAACTGTTCACTTTTAGAAGGTTAGTCAGGGTATTTGAGCTTTGCCTCAATTTTTTAGAAATGAGAAATGAAATAAAACAAAAGCCCAGGCTGAGTTTAATGGGACTTCACATGCGTGAAACTGGCCCTTCTTCACAAGTGTCTGGATTTTCAGGCCAGAAGCCCCGTCAGGATCCCAGCTCCATGATCGGGACCCCCTGCATGAACAGGGGTGACCCATAGGCCTCCGGCTTCCACCCTTTCAACCTTCTCAGCATCAGCAGCTGCCAGCTTCTTGCCCCAGTTGGAGTTATAGGGCAGGAGCAAGGGAACCTCTGGGAGAAAGAGCCCGAAGAGTTTGAAGTCTAAAAGAACTTTATTGCAGTCCTGCTTCTCTGATGATCAGTTTTCACATTATAACGCAGAAATGGTAGCATCCATCTTGCCTTTTTCATGACTTTACTCTAAGCATCAAATGAGATACTCTGTATGGTCTTTATTGACAACTCCTTTAAAACAATCGTATTCAATGGACTACTCCTCCGCTATTTAAAAAAATTAAATCTCGCCATACAGCAACAAGAATGCAACTCTAGGGAATTATGCTAAGGGAAATAAGGCCGAAAGAGAAAGACAATACAGGAGGATCTCACTCATATGTAAATATAAATAAAAGAAAGAAACAAAAGAGAAAAATGGGATGACAGACCCAAGGTTACCACTGGGGCGGGGGATAGGGGCGTGCCTAAGGCGAAGAGGGACCCAGTGGACAGTGGTGGAGGACAATTAGAAATTTGGTGATGGGTGTGATGTGGTATCAGCTTTGTGAAGCTTGTAGTTCTAAAATGTATGCAATGTTGTAAACCAGTGTTGCCTCAATAAATGAATAAACATAAAAGGGATTTTTGAAAACTGTTTTAACCAACAAGCATTTGTTAAGCAACCGCTCAATTCCTGGCAGTGCGCTAAGTAATGTACAAGAAGCCGGGGAGGAGAACTGGACAACAGACAGGGAAGAAGAGGTCAGGTGGAAGAGACAATCCCTGCCCTCCATATAAGGAGGTAGAATCAACACAAATGAAACCACAGGAATGAGAAGTCAAGGTGTCCGGTAAGTCCTGTGTCCTGTGGAGGAAATACTGAGAGCCCAGGGCCCTGCATTCTAGACACACTCTACCAACTCTATGAGCCATGTGGGAGCCACTTAGCTAGTCTGACTTTAGTTGCCTTCTTTTTTAAGATAAGAGAGTTGGTTTTAAAGTCCTCAAAGATCTGGCTTTAAAAGCCTAATGCTAAGTAAAATTAAAAGACAAGCCAGGAAATATATTTTCAATAGATATGTCAGAAGATGAATGCTCCTAATGTGTAAAGGGGTTTTCACAAATCAATAGGAAAAAAAACAAAGATAAATTGCCTAAAAAGAAAAATATAGGTAAATAACATGGAATTTTATACAAGGATTATACATTAATTATAAAAAAGAAAAACTGAAAGCAGCCTATGTCTAAAGCAGTAAGAATAATTTTCATTTTTATCATAGCACAGTTACATTACATAGCTATCACCAATCATATTTGTCATAATATTTTGTGATAAAGAATTCATAATCAAAGAAGAAAAATAAAAGACAGCTGTAGATAGATAATAAATAGACTCAAAGGATCTTCACCCAGCAGTAGTTATTTCTATATATGGGTTAATAATTTTATTTCTCCTTTACATGTTTGTTTTTCTGAATTTCTATAATGAGCACATTATTTTCTAACTTAAGACAATATGCTTAATCTATGATGCAAAAGAGCAGCAAATTCAGAGTTTACACTCAGATACATAAAAATTTCATTCTATCACCAAAGTGATAAAATCTTCACTAAAATAAATTTTCAAAGGTTATTAAAAATAGCCTTTATTATTCTATGACTATTTCTCTATCTCACTTTTCTATAAATTAACTGCCTATATTCTCAGCTTCTTAGAAAAAAATATTTCTTAAGGACAGGGATCTAATCAAATTTATTCATAGCACCAAGTACTATAATAGGTATTCAATAGATGTCTGTTGAATAAAATGGTAAGAACTGAGAGAGCATTGATCTGGAAGAAATTGGGCAAGAGGCAGGCAAAATTGGGGTGGACCTTGAAGGCTGGGTAGCAGTGGAATATTTATAAATTGATTATCTATTTGGTGAAATTGTTAGGCTCCGAGCACTTGACTGGGTGCTGAGAATCCGAAGTTAGATATGACACAGAAATTCACTGTGACTCACAGCTTAGGGACATACAGAAGAATGATAGGAATCAAACAATGAAGATAGAATAGATCACATGAGAGAATAAGCTGTCCATCTTACCTGGGGACTGGAGGGTGGGCAGAGAATCTCGGGAAAAGGAACAAAGTCATGAAGACAGTGGTCTTGGAGGGGAGAGGGGAGAGCAGGGAGAGGACAAATTTCTTCTCCTGCTTGACTCCCTGGTTTTCAACGGCATTACCCTATCTGGTGAACCTTCGCAACTTTTCCCAAGAAGGGCTCTGCAATACATACACACAGTCTCCTGCACACAGGAAGGGTTTTTTCCCATCCAGGCAATGCCAGCGTCTACCTCAGTGTCACCCATGCCAGGCTGATCTGGAATACATTATCTGAACACAGGCAAATGTAAATTAATGTCATCTTCAAGCTGGACTTCTCAGCAAGGTAACCAAATGTTGACATCAGCCTGAAAGTCCAATTAGGCTCTGCGTTATGTACTGTGACCTGAAGTGTTGACACCCTGGCCCTCTGCCTTTCAAGCTTCAGGAAACCATGTGATTGGGAACAGAGCTCATGACTTCAGCTGCTTCCCAGAACGCCCCCACACAGCAAAGAGTCCTTGTGAGCAAATCTGTGATGATGCTTCAGCCTCTTCCAGGAAACAAGCACAATGCATTCATTCTTATGTATATGTCATGCTTCACACTGATATTATCTACTGGGTACTGGGAGTCAGCAGGTGCCCCCCAATGGTAGGGCAGCCTACAAAATCTTCACAGAACCATTGGCATCTCAGCTACCACCCCAGAGGTCTCCTCCCTTTCATGGCCTAGTTAGTTAATCAGGCATCCTCCTTTGTCTCCGAGGCACCCCTCGGGGTTGCTGGCTGCCTCTGTCTTCATGTCTCCATGGAAACTGCTCCCACTGAGGACGCTAGAAGTCTCCCCACTATCAAACTCTGTGATGGGACGCATTCCTCTGGTCTCCCAGCCTTTTAAGGTTCAAACTGTTGGTCTAGCACTTTTCTGAAATTATTCCATTTCTTTGTGTCACTGTGCCCTTATGGTTTTACCACATCTATTCTGACATATAATTCTCCTTAAACCCTTGAAGTCTTCCTCATCTTCCACAATAAGAGAACCCAACCTTCATGGTAGAACAAACATTTTGTGATCTGATCCAGTTCCTGTAAGCCTCTCCAGATTCATCTTCTGTCTGCTCGCTTGTTCCCTCTCTGCATAACTAATGCTACAACAAACCATGTATATATCCCTCCAAGCATCAGGCACACTGTATGCATGCTGCTCGCTGAAATACCTTCCTCCACCCACCTGGCCACCTGCTTGGACTGGTCTTCAGAACCTCCTCAGTAGCCACTCCGTTGGTGAGAACCTGCCTGACCAGCTCCACCCCATGTACTCCAGAGTCATCTTCCTTCTTCTGAGCTACCTCCTCTGCCTGCATTCATTTCCACTACTACATGTGTCCCATTGTATTATAATTATTTCTCTCTCTTACCCACCAGGTCAAACTTCTTGATTATGTCTCACTTTTCTCCATATCTCTTGCCCATTGCACAGTACTTGGCAACTAATTCAATTTTGAAAAATATGTACTGAACAAACTTGGGGATGTTTTCATTAAAAGGGGTATGATAGAATTATGCCTTCCCCTAAAGATGTTCCTGTCCTCACCTCCAGAACTTGTGAATGTATTACCTCCCTGGGCAAAAGGGAATTAAGTTTGCAGGTGTAATTAGAGTTAAGGACTCGGAGATGGGACTATTATCCATGTAGGGCCCAATCGAGCATGTGAGTCCATAAAAGTGGAGGAACTTCCCTGACTGTGGTCAGGCAGAGATGTAACCGTGGAGGGAGGGTCAAAGAAATGTGATGCTGTTACCTTTGAAGATGGAAGGAGGAGGCTACAAACCAAGGAATGTGGATGTTTTCTGGAAGCTGGGTAGGGCAAGAAAATAGACCCTCCCTCCCTCCCCAGGGTTTCCAGAAGGAACACAGCTCAGCCAATACCTTAATTTTTGCCCGGTGAAATCTATATTGGACTGCTGACCTACAGGACTATAAGATAACAGATTCAGGTTGTTTCAAACCTCAAAGAGTATGGTCATTTGTTGGAGGAGCAATGGAAAAGTTAAGACAAAAAAAAGAGTTAATACACAACTATAATAGCCAAAAAGAGAAAGCAACCAGTGCTGACCAAGAGTTATCAAGAGATGCCAGTTGGGTTCAATGAAGAGAAAGGGTACTTTCAGCTAAAGGATTGGGCTCCATTTTCTGGAAAATATGAGGGCTGATTTTTGAAAGATTTTAGAAAGAAATGGGAGAAGATTCAAGGAGAAAAACAGAGGTCAGAGGTCCCAAGAAAGATAGTGTGTGGAATGTTGAGTTTCCCCACAGTATAGAGGCCGACGGGGGCCATGAGGGACCCAAGGAGATATTTCCTAGTATTCGGACTCCTCACACCTTGCCTAGCAGAGGGTGCACCCCATTCCTCAGGAGGGTTAGCACATCCCCAATCCTGACTCTCATCCCAAACCAGAAGCCAATTTTTTCTCACGAATTCACTCACTCCCCAACCCTGGGAGCCCCTGGATGGGGGTTGACATTTATAGCCTGGTTGGTTAAACAAGACTTACACACAGGAAATCATTAGAGAACAAATAATACATGGCATAAGAGTTAACTGGAATATCGCTGAGTGCCACATGTATATTTTATGTGGTAAATGCAACAGTAGCCCCATGAAGAAAGACACCGTTGTTGGCTGCTTTGGGATGTGGAGAGTTTTATGGAGGAGGTGGGACTTGCACCATGCTCTGAAGAAGAGAGCTTTGGAAAAGGCTGGATGGCCATCCAAGAGGGGAATTCACAAAGAGCAAGGCCCACTGAAGAATGCAACTCAGCAGCAGAAGTCCATCGGGGTGGGGTGCACGTGGGAAGCGTGTGACTTCCTCAACCATGAAAATCCCACCTACAGGCTCCTCTTGCTGAAAAAAAAGACTGCTGCCCCTCTTTCAGCTTCTCCCAAGAAGGAACGATGTGGGGTCTCCTACTGAAATCTCCTGGTTCTTGGCAGTTTCTAGGAGTGATGAATAAACCTGAAATGGGAATGAAATTCCTGCTCCCTGGTATCCTCTGAGCAGACTCAGGAGCAATGGGAGAGCAGCCTTCCTGCCTACCAGCAGTCACCTCTGAGGTGCTAATCCACTTGGAACATGCTGGAAGATCAGTCAAGAAAGAGGTCTGATCACCAGGCACTGGTGGCCCTCCCAACCTCTACTTGGATCCTGAGACATTGGGCAGAGAGCAGAGGGCTGCAACAGAGCAGGCCTAAGGAAGACTCGGTGCCCCCAGCCTACCTGGACCAGACAAAGGCGGGTCCTAAGATCCAGGAAAAAGATAGGATTGCCCAACATTGCCCAGGAAATGAGTTAGAGGGTTGGCAAGGAATGGAGCCTAGACTGCAATATTTGAGCAGGAGCAGAGAGAGTGGGTTACAGACTCTTTAACATGGCAGCCACCAATCAAATGTCATGTTGGTTGAGTTAAACCAGTATTCCTATCAATTTTCTTTGTTTTTATTGTCCATCTTAATGAAAATTCTATTTATACTAGCACCATGACATACATTTCAGAATTGACAGTGATTGTATGTGCTTTGGAGAGTTGGGGCATGTGTCCTGCTTCTGTAAATTTATCCCCATCTGGAAAGATGGCAAGGGTTGTGTTTATGCTCCCTGCTACCCTGGCCCCCCAATATTATGTCAATGCTATGCTCACTCTCGCACCCACCTCCTGGTCCACGAACAGGCAGTAAATCAAAGCCCTGCACCATTTTCATCCATGTCCCCATTCCTCCCCATGTGATGTTGGCACCACAAAGAACTAAAAGCAGCTGTCCCAAGACCACCCAGGGACAGAAGGATGACCGCTCTCCCCCAGGCCATGCAAATACATCCTCTTCCAAACCTCCTTGAAAAAGTAAAACCACGAGTCTGAGGAGAGGCCAGATGACTGGAGACACAAAGAAGGGCATTTCGAAAGTGGCCTGTGAAGTGGGGCTGGGTGGAGGAGAAATGTAGGAGCCCTGTGCATAATGTTATGTTTTAAACCACGTGCCTTTTTCCAGACGGGGTTATTAAATTAATTCAGAACTTATGCTCACACTTAAAAGATTTCTGTCATAGTTTATGAACACGATGATCTCAGAGTAATTTGCACTGGAAATGTGTCATATTAAATCAGGGGCACTAATAAACTTTATTACTTAAACTCCACATGGATCAGACGTGGCAGATAAACTATCCTACTTTTACACTCATAGTCATGCCATTGAAATATGGCTGCTCCTATGGGAACACATAAATAAACTTGATCACATTCTGTCCTCACTGGAGGCATCACCTGCCCACCTGCTCCCACCTGTCCCCCGACGCACACATAGAGACTTGTAATGTGTGGGGGACAGGTTGACCCAGGCAGAGTTATTTCTCTGGGATTTTAAAACACTTTGACTTCCATGACTTTCTGACCTCCCGTTCACCCTGGCACGGCCTTTATACGGAACTGTGTATAACTGCTAAGAATTGTTTTACAGCTACAAACGTGGTAAAAAAAAGTCCTAGATGGTGAGTGAGGACACCTGAGCTCGCCAAGTTCTGCCACCAGCTGGCTCTGGGTTCGAAGCACAAATCAGACAGGACAGTGTAATAGAAAGAGCATGGGCATTGGGATCAGAGGTTTATTTCCATTTAACAGATTTTTTTTGAAAGCTTAACATGATCCAAGCCCTGGGTAAATGTGCTAGAGATACAAGAATGAGTAAGAATTCAATTAGAATCCAAATAGGATTGTTTGGGGAAGGAAACTAGATTATTATAAAATATATACATATCTGTACAATTTTATAGCAATTATAATTGGTTGTTGTTGTTGTTTTTTTAATCTGTAGTTTAAAATGTCTGAGGATGGCCAAGAAAACTCAGAAGAGTAAGGAAAGGCTTGCTGGGTATTAATTAAATATAAAGCCAACGTATTCAAAAAGGTCTGGTGTTGGCAAGACTGTAGACAAACCTTCAGCCAACAAACCCATGGCTGTGAGAATTGAGATGAAAATAAGAGAAACAATTAGATTTCTATATTAAAAGCACACAGATGTCCCAGATGTCCTCACCAACACAGTCAGCAACTACCATCCCTGCTAGTCAAGGAAACTGGAAATCTTTTCTCTGGAAAAAAAATTAAACCAAAAAGATTCTGAAATCAGGGAGATAAGTTCATCAAAGGACAGGAGCTAGGCAAAGAGTGAAAATAGGGGAATCAGAGAGCGAAAAGTCTACTCTTAACATAGGGCACCATCTTTTCCCGCTGTATTTCCAAAGCACAAGCAGTCAAGTACACCTCACACACAACAGCAGAATTAATTCTAAAGAAAAGACTGGATGACACTTATCTTGCAGGAAAACAAAAATGACCCCATATATACACACAAGAGGGGCGCAATGAAAGCTAACATTGGCAACCTAGTGTCCATGTAGCCCCTTCTCCACGTACAGACAGCCCCACTTAAGCATTAACAGGGAGCCCAAGACCAGCAGACCCTTAAAGAAACCCTTCTCCTAGAAGGTATAATTGAATACAAACACAAGAAAAAGAATTTGAAAGGAAAACAAACAGACAATAATATCCTCAGAGAGATAAGATGATTTTTCATCCATAAAGAAGCAAAATGTTCTTTAAAAGGTCAACTTGAAAGCATGAAAGAGCTTTTTTAGCAATTAAAATTAATAATCAAAATAACATTATTTAAAAGGTTAACATTAAAAGTTAAGGAAATATCCTACAAATTACAGCCAAATAACAGTAAAGTAGGAAAGATATGAAAATTTGGCATAAACACAAGAGGGCAAAATCCAAATAATGAGAATTGTCTAAAGATAGAAGCAAAAAATTCATGGGAAGGAAATTATTGATGGAAAAAAATAAATAAAATTTCCCAGAACTAAAAGACATGAGGATATTTCACGTGACTTGCATAGTGAATGAAAGGAAAGACCCACATCAAGGAACATCACTACAAAATTTCACTATAATCCATAAAAATTCCATGGGTCAAGATGGAAGGTAGAGGACAGAAACATATAAAGTAATAGAAATTAGAATGAGTCAAACTCCTCAAGAGAAAGTCTAGATGTTAAATGATGGCATATCATTAAAAGTTAAGAAGAAAACTCAAAAACCAGTTGCAATGCCAGACACTAAGAGTGGACAATCCAAAAAAGATATTAAGAAAGCAATTCCACTTATGATAACATCGATAAGAAAAACACTTAGGGAGGCAAACGAAGTTGCTAAAAGATTTGTATCCTGAAATCTATAAATCCTTACTAAAAGATATTAAAGATGGCACAAAAATAGAAAGATACACCGTTTATGGATTGGTAAGATGTCAGTACCACTCAAAGTGATCTACAGATTCAAAGTAATTTCTATCAAAATCCCAACATTTTTGCAAAAATAGAAAAACCCATCCTAAAATCCAGATGGACTATCAAGGGACGCTGAGTATCCAAAACAATCTTAGAAAAGAACAAAGTAGGAGGAAAGCCCATGAGTCCAGATTTCAAACTGCACTACAAAGCTATGGAAATCAAGACAGAGTGGAAGTATCATAAAGATAGACAAAAACACACCAACAAAATACAATAGAGAGCCCAAAAATAAAGCCTAGCCTATACGGTCAAGTGATTTTTGACAAGAACACCAAGATAATTCAACCGCCTTCAACAAATGATGTTGGGAAAACCAGTTATCTACATGCAAAAGAATGAGGTTGGACACTTACCATAAACCATGTACAAAAATTAATTCAAAATGGATTGAAGACCTAAATAAAAGAGTTAAAACTATAAAACTCTTACAGAAAATACTTATTGACATTAGATTCAGCAATGATTTTTTTGGATATGACACCAAAGCACAGGCAACAAAAGAAAAAATGAATTGAGCTTCATCAAAATTAAATGTTTTATGCTTTAAAGGACACTATTAACAGTGAAAAGATGACCCACACATGGGAGAAAATATTTGCAAATGGCTTATCTGATAAGGGTGATATCCAGAATCTATAAAGAATTCCTACAACTCAATGACAAATTTTAAAAATTAAAAATTAAGCAAAAACTGGAAAGGACATTTCTCTAAAGAAAACATATAAATGGCCAGTAAGCACATGAAAAGATGTTCAACATCACTTATCATTAGAGAACTGCAAATCAAAATGAGATACCACCTCACATCTATTAGGATGGGCATTATGAAAATAATATTTTAACCTTCTTATAGCCTTTAGTTTCCAGATTCCCTAGCTCATAGATTTAACACTTTGGCTACAAAAAAAAAGAACAATATGTATTTGTCATGGCTTTGGATTATACATATCAGAAAAGCCAAAGCAACTTCATGTGGTATTATCTCCCTTCTTGAATTAGAGCTGAACCTGCATTAAACATTTAATAAAACCAGTTGCTATATATTGGAGTCACGAAACAAATGTTTATCAATGCACTGGGGAGCTTTTGTTTTTTACTTCAAGTACATTGCTTACCTGGAGACAGTGTATGTGGAATAGCATGTAATCTTGAAGCATTATAAAAATAATTTTTAAAAAAGCAGAAAACTTGTTTCCATGTTCTCTGAAAATGTAGAGAAACTGGATGCTGTGCATTGCTGATAGAAATGTGAAATAACACAACTGTTATAGAAAATAGATGGTGATTCTTCAATCAATTGGACATGAAATTACCATCAAATCCAGTAATTCCACTTCTAGATATATATCCAAAATAGTGAAAGTGGAAACTCTGATAGATATTTGTATGCCCATGTCCACAGAAGCATTAATCACTATAGCTGAAAAGTGGGAGCAACCCAACTGTCCACTGAAAGATACGTGTACATATATAGATGGCATGGCCAGATAATGGCATACTATTCCGCAACTAAAAGAAACAAACTACTCTTACTTGCAACCGTATAAATGAACCTTAAAAATATATGTTAAACTGCCAAGCATAAAAGAGTAAATATGATCTAATTTGCATATCTCTAAAGAGGACAGATCTATAGAAATAGAAAGTAGGTCAGTGGTTGCCTGTGCTGAGGGTAGAAGTGAAGATTGAGTTTAAATGTGCACCGTGAGCCTTCTGGGGTGATGGAAATATTCTAAAACTGAATTGTAGTGATGGTTACACAACTGTATACATTTACTAAACTCATCTGACTGAACACTTAAAATGGGTAAATGTTATAGTGTATAAATTATACCTCAAGACATCTGTTCAAAAAAATTGAAAGGAGTGTCAGTTATTTTCCCAGCACTTACTGCATTACCCAAAGAACTGTTTTCTGAATCCTGAAAGTGAGCGGGGAGAGGCTAGATGGGTGAAGCAAGCCAAATGGAAAAGAGCAAATTGTGCACTGAAGTACTTTATGACACCTGAAAGGAAAAACTGCAGACTTTGGGAAAGACTGCCACAGTCCAAGAAGGCATAGGCCAGGGCAGAGCCAGGGCTCCTCTCCCTGCAACAAGGAAGGCAAGGACGGCCAAGTTCTGGTCGACACCCACGTGCTGTTTCTCAGCCTCCCCTGGAGGACACAGACCCCTGATGAAGTCATTCCTGGGGAGAGGAGAAGAGTCCCTCCTTGCTCTCCCATGGCTAATGTGGAAGGGGTAAAGAGTGAGGAGCCGTTATCACAGAGTGCCTAAAGTAAAAGAGTATAGCTGATTCTGTGTGTGTGTGGTGGATATGCACTCAGTTAAATCCAGATACAGAAACGGACCCATTTGTATGAGTGATATTAAAAAATTCAGTTTCATCACAGTCATATTACTTTTTTTTAATTATAGGAAATGATAAGACAGCAATACACTCAAATGCTATTCTTGGTTGATTGTTCATTTTGAACTGGAAAATGAATGCTATTTAAAAGAAAAAGAAACTTCCTTTTTTACATGGATTGACCCATATGCAAATTTGCAGACATAATCTGTACAAGTAAAGGGAAATCTTTAATTCAATCTTTTATGTAATGAAATTAATTCTAATATAAATAAGATTTTTAAAGGATAAAGGCAGTCTAGAATGTTCATTTCAAAATTTGCAATTATTAAGAGAACTGGCATTTTAGAAAACAAAGAAACAAATTTAAAGCTTTCATGGGGTTAAAACAAAAACTTTTATTAGTTTCATTAACATGGAAATCAGTGTTTTGGTTTTTTTAAGATTTTTTTTTTCTTTTTTAATAAAGAGAGAGGAGAAAGAAGCATTTCTATGTTATTTCTATTTTAGTTGTTCACACTGGTTGTTCCCTCACCCCACATCCCCTCCTCCCTCTCCCTGGACCCGAGACTGGAACTGGAACCCAGGGGTGTGTAGCCTGCATCCTTTTGAGGCAATTGACATAACTGCTGCTCCACCAGGGCACCCAAGATTATTTTTATTTTATTTTTAAAGGAAAGATGCAAGCAGGAATGAAGGCAAACAGGCAGGAAGTCAGGAAGAGAGAGGAGGAAGAAGCACTTTATTTATTTGATTTAGTCGTTCATCTCAGTTGTTCATCCAGGTCCCAGGACGCAAACCCAGGTCCTTGGGAACCCAGAGCCTTAGGACGTACATGGACTGCACTCTCAATGCACTACTCCACCAGAGTGTACCAGAAATCAACACGCTTCAACACACCAGAGCTAGTGTGTGTTCCACTGTCGTTGTTCAGTATGCAAGACGAGGAAGACCAAGAGAAATGAAGTAAATTCTGGATGAAAATCCTAAACAACACAAGTCCGCAAAGATAATTCTCTTGCTTATATTTCCAAAGTGACAGGTTCCATAATCAGATTAGTCACATAGTCATAAAATGTTTACTTTACCATTATGCTTTACATACATAACAAAAGTGTGGTTAGTTTGTATGGAAGGTAACTAGAGGAACTATGTTTGACTGTCACTTACAGACTGTCAGCCTGTGTGTGTTCCAGTCAAGATACGGAGAGAAATGCCTACTCTTCAGAATTCCTCTGAGAACTGAAGGGTATCATATCTGATAAAGCACTTGCCACAAAGAGGTTTCCAGTAAATGGTGGATCTTTTTTCTTTCCATTCCAGATCTCACCCACTGTTCGTCATGCACACACACACGCACACACACACACACACACACACACACACACTCATGTTCATAAGTCTTACTCTGAAAAACTTGACTCACATTTCCCATGGAAAAATTAAAAGGAGCCATTTTCAAGAAGAAAAAGCACAACTATACCCAAGGTTAGGACTGTAAAGTGCAGTTCTGCTCCCAGAGAAGCACTCATTGCTGAAGGCAGCAAAAGGACACCTTATTCCCCTGCTTCCTTATGATCTGATAGGAATAGGAGACAACGGAGCCCCCAAATCTAGCTAGCAATCTGCTGAGTGAAAGGCAGAGCCTGGTGAACTTGATTAATTACAAGGTCAAGTTTGCATCTTCAAGCCATATAAGGAGATTTAGCCTGACAACAATCTTCCTCCTGGACCTGACCTACCCATGAATGTGTCCCATTGGATAGAGGAAATTATGTCTATGGGGTTGGGAGTAGTGAAAGCCAAATGCAAGCTGCTTCCATCATCAAAAAAGAAATGAAAAATAAAAACCTCAAAACATTGGTCCTATTAATAGTGAGGTCAGATGTTCTTTTCAAATAGTAATTAATACATGAGAGAGGCTGCAAAGCAGCAGAACTAACTCCCTAGTATCAAGAACTGCATTACTTAGGTAAAACATTCAGCTGCTATAACAAAAGTCAAAATAAGAGTGACTTCAACGGGATGATTTATTTATCTTTCATTAGAATCCCAGTGTAAATAATCCAGAACAATAAGGCAGTTTCACAATATCAGGAACTGGTTTTCTTCTCACATGTGACTCTCACCACCTCGGTATGTGGTTTCCATGTTGTAATCTAATATGGCTACCACAGCTCCACCATTATGTATACACTCCAGTCAGAAGAAAGGAGAAGGAGTAAAAGTAAGGCACCAAACATCCTTTCTGTTTGTGCACTAGAAATTAGTGCAGAAATGTGTGCACATTACTTGGGCTCACATCTCAGTGTAACAAGGAACTTAAATACTGAACTGGAAGGAAATTTGGGAAATGTAGTCTTTTCTTGGGTGGCCCTATGCCTGACCCAATTTAGGGAACACATTGGTTTCCTAGGGCTGCCATAACAAAGTACCACAAACTGAGTAACTTAAAACAAGGATTTATTCTATCACTGCTCAAGAAGCCAAAGTCCAAAATCAAAGTGTCAGCAGAGTCGATTCTTTCTAGAGTCTCTGAAGGAGAAACCATCCCATGCCTCCTTCCTAGCTCCTAGGAGTTGATGGAAATCCTTGACTCGTGACTCTACCAATTCAACCTCTACCTTATCATCACATGGCCTCTGTGTCACTATGTCCAAATCTTCCTTTCCTTTCTCTTTTAAAGACACCAGTCATCTTAACTTGAGGTCATACTGAAAAGAACCTTTTCCTAAGTGAGTTCATATTAACAGGTATCAGGGGTTAGGACTTGAACATATCTTTCTTGGAGGACACAATTCAACTTACCATAGGGGGTTCCTGCTCAAAAAAGAGAAGAGGATTGGTGAACAACAGCACCCCAGCCACAGGACCCCAGGAAACTGAATCACAGAGTGCCCACTGATACACCAGAATAGATTCACCTTTTCCAGTCTGCAGACCATTCATCTACAGGTCACATGTCTCATGTGTTCCACAGACTAATCGGTTTGGCTCCCACAAATCCATACCTAATCATGCCCTCCAAGTTCCTCCCTGAGCCAAGCCCTAAGGTTTTCAGAGATTGTTTCTTCCCAAAAGCTTTCTCCGCTGCCCCAGTACACAACAGAAAATGGCTGCCACCTGGGATCAAGGCCATATTTTGACTTTTGTGGAACCCAGACAATTACCCCTATCATAAGCCCTTTTGTCTATCAAAATAGAAATTTGAAATTGTTATTTAAATGTTTATTTTCAATACTATTTTATGACTGCATTGTTATAAAGATGAATGTATTGATATTATAGTAAGAATACGTTCTTCAACCTAATAGGTTTTTTCTCACCATTTTAAAGAAATTGAAACATTTTCATGAATCCTTGAAAGTATCATTGGCATGTCCCGGTGGTTCAGGCATTAAGTCAGCAGCTGGGAAGGATCATGTAAAGACCAAGGACCTGAGTTCATAACCCAAGACCAGGGGCAACAACCAAAAGTAAATAAAAGTGTTTCCTCCTCTTCTTTCCTTCCTTCCTTTTTTCCTTCCTTCCTTCCATCAAAATGCTCTTCCTCCTCTCCCTTCCTTCCTCTCTCTCTAACAAAAAGTCATGGACACTAGATATTCTCTTACTTGCCTAATGGATAAGCCAATCCTACTAAATGTTAACAGACACCAGAGAAAAAGCACCCAACCACCAGCTGTGACCACAAACCTCTGATCAGAACATGAGAGTGTTATCCACCAAAACTCCCCACCACCTAATAGACTGCACGCTCTTTATTTGCTCTCACTACAACGTAGGAACACACAGCAAGGCACCGTGGCTGTTGGGTCAGAAAAAGCAGCCTCTTCTCCAAGCTGGAAATATGTTTTCTCACTCCAAATGTGCTCCCACCATCATCGTCAAACACAACATGACCTGGAAGAAGTTATACAGCATGGTGGAAGCAAAGCCTTTATAAAGGGTGAAGGAGATGTCGACTCTTCAACATCATGAACTCTTTAGTCCGGTACCACAAATCTGACTAATCCCTAAACACATGTACCCCTCATCAGTCTTCCTTATTGTATAACCGATATAGATTCCAAATCTATTCATACCTGATACACTTCATTTCAATTCACAAACTGATCTGTGAGACACATTTGGTAGGGTGACTGACTCATTCTAGTTTGTTCAAAGCTTTCATAGTTTGGGCACTTAAACTCATGTCCCACAAAACCCATCAGACTTAGGCACGCCAAGACAATTGGACAACCTATCATGGTCTTGAAGCCCCTGCTGACATTTATGTGTTTAGGCCACCAGGATGAAAAGCACTGAAAAAAAATTGTTTAAGTAGCAATTATCATTGTGGAAAGTTCAAGCAGGGTCCAGTGCTACAATTCAGCAAGAAGAACACAGGCATTAAAGGTGGCCAGCCTGCTGACTTTCATGTAACTTCATTGTGGAAAGACATGGCTGAGAGTCAGTTCCCTCTTTTCTGGGCTCTCTGGAAAGTTCTCTCCCATAAATATTTTAAATGAGTTGCCAAAGGAGAAAAGAAATTTGGACAGTAGTTTTCAAACCACAATGCACTTAAGAATAACCTGAGATACTGATTAAAAATATGCCTTTCTAAGTCCTATGCCCAGAAAGTCTAGCTTGGGAGAATCCAAAAACACAGCTTTTAGCAAGAGTCCTGGGCAATCCAAATGCACAACATGGGTGAACCGCACTTTTCAGAACTGAAGCAGGGGACACTCTCAGAGTTGCTTCCCCCTCACAGTAAGGAAAACAGAATGCCACAGCGATGAAGAAAGAAGCACTTTATGTCAGGATTGCTGTTATCACAAAAGCGCTTTCTTACAATCTTGAGATTGCTGGAGTAGCTTTAGCAAAGCATATCTGAATTTAGGGAGATAACTGCTCTAATACACGTGGCTGCCATGTAGTATATCAATATATGTAACGACAAGGGGTACATAGATAGCAGCATGAATGAGGTAACCATCATTAGAGTGACAGTAAGTAACAGGCACTCGGTGTCATTTATTGGTGGCGTGTGTGATATGTACACACTAGCATATCAGCTATCCATTTTGAAGTATGTTCAATCTGAAATTACCATAAAATGGCCAAATGGAGATAACAGTTGCACATAGGAGCCTACAGCTCTGTGATTTGGTCAAGAGTCAGGTAAGGGTTAGAGACATAGATTTAGTCTCCCCAGAGTTCAAAAAAACAAGCCACCGGGTTGAGGATTTAATGAAGTCAAGGTCAGAGGCCCCAGAGCTTCATAAGCATGAGCAAGGCTCCCTACATGGAAACAGGAACCAGCAGAGCTTGGAAATTAGAATATCTTTGTTCATCTGATCAGGACCCAGTTCAAAGGTTATGTGTGAAAGACCTTTTCCCCTGGAGGTCGAAACCCTAATTCAGTATCCCTTAGTACAGGAACTCATAGACCAGGCAGAGGCAAGCATGAGACTGCCCCAATGGCGGGCCCCACAACCCAAGACATCGACAGGAAAACAATTCCCAGACAAACAACATCCCAGAGAGAAGATGCACTCAGGCCAAAACCGCCAACTCCATGAGCAAGTCCACCGCCACTCTGCGAACCCCACGCCGCCGCCACCCACCCCCAAACAGAAGAATGCTATGTGTGGAGCTAGGGAGAATAGAACAGTCTAAAAAGGACTTTGAACTCGGCGCAGTTGGAAAGAGAAAATCATTTAAGTGTTTTAAGAAAAGTACAAGCATAAAAGCAGCATTTTAAAATGCATAGGGCAGCCTGCAGAATTAAATGGAGGAGAGTCTGGAGGCATCAAGAGCAGGTAAGGGGCTTCACACACTCTCCCTACAGGTAGTATCCTCTTTCCTTCTTGACTGTAAAATTTAACTGAAACCTCGCTTATGACCTTATGACCTCAACACTTTATTCCATATTTTATAGTTGCTTTCACATATATAAACCATATAAAGGAGATTACTGATCTCAAGGATCTTTGTAGGAGAACAGGTAAATAAGAGAAAGAGGGAGGGAGGAAGGGAGTGAGAATGTTAGAATGTAAGTAGGCAAGTAAGTAGATAGAGTGGATGGATGGATGGATGGATAAATGGACAGATGGACAGATAATGGAGATAGAAGATAGATAGATAGGTAGATAGATAGACAGACAGACAGACAGACAGATAGACAGATAGATATTGAGAGAGAGGTCTTTCTGTGTCCTCCACAGTACCTAAACTAGTGTGTGCTGGGCACATGAGAGATGCTTTGGAAGTGTTTCATAAAGGAATGAATCAACAAATGAACAAGAACCATGTAAGAAATGATTGATCAGAACCCTGCTGTATGGTCCTCTAACTTGAATTGCAGCATAAAACCAAGCTGATGACCTGGGAGTTTCTATAAACTATTCATCTTCTGAGCCTGTGCGTATATCGTCTGTTGATGTATTTAAAAATCAACTGATTATATATTAAAAAATGAAACTAATAATGTTTAAAAAGTCTGTTGAACTCAGTGACACCTGTAAGGCCTGTAGCACTGATGAAAATCTTTTGTTCTGTGTAGATTTCCCTAGTTAGATAGATCTACAAACTGTCTTCCTCTTCAAATTGTCAATCCATAGACATTTCACTATAATTATGGTAGGTCCTAAATGCCCTAAATCTGACTACCTCATTCTTAATCAGTTTGAACCCTTCTCATTCCCTTTGAGGAAACTGTAATGACCAAGTCTGGGAAACAGCAATAACTTAGTAACTTGCACAAATGCACCAACTTACCACACTGAATTGCAAAGACTTCAGAACCTCCTGAGAGGCCCAAAGCCATGCTCATCTCTAGAGCATTCCTGCCTGCTGACAGTGATGACAACAACATAAAGCTATCCTTTATTGAGCAACTAATATTGCCAGGCTTTGTGGGAGGCATCTTTAAGATAATCTGACATATAATCCTCACAAGAATCCAATAAGGAAGGTATTAACATGCCCACTTTCCAAAAGATTGAAGAGAAAAGATGTTAAATAAATCACTAATTAAATAAATATCAAAACCAGGATTCAAATTCAGATCCATCTGAATTCATTCTTCTCACTGCCCTGCACCGCTTCCACCATGTGCCCATGCTCTAACAGCACAACCAGAGACACTGCCCACTTTGAATAATTGTCTCAGGGACTTCAGATGATGTACACATGTTTGGACGTTGAAATTGTGTCTCCGGAGAATGAAATCAAATACAGGCACCAACTTCCTGAGTCTTCATTCCAACCTTCTTTATAAATTCTCTGGTCATATCATGCTGCCTCCATTCTACTCACAGAGAATGCACTTACCCAGTCTGGCTCCTAATGTTTGTGTCCCCTAAGTGAAGTCAACTACCCACCCATGTGGGCAAAGCAATTGCAAATAAATAGTGCTGAAGTATTGATGTGTTTCTTTGCAGATGCAGAGTAAAGCCATCGTGGGGAAATAGTACTTGTAACACATGGTAGTGCTTACATGATTCAATGGTCCATTGTCAATGTGGTCCAAACACATTGTGCTGGCTTGCTCTCTGGGTTCACAGTAACAGCAATGTTATTTCAAATGCTTTCAAGAAGCGTAAGATGAGTGATTTGTTTAGTGATTCTATAAACCACATGACCATCAATAAGACAATAGAAGAACTGAGCTGTTGTCTAGTCACCCTGTGAAATACTATAAATTAATTTTTAAAAGTTGAATTATAGTTACTTGCAAAAAGATGGATGAATCTTAGAAAGAGAATACTGCCAAAAATAAAAACTAAATCCCAGAAATCTAGCCACCCTAGCTATGTGGCAATTTTTAAAGATGTTTACAAATTCTTTGGTACCCCACCTTCCAGAGGTAGAGACTAATTTCCTTCTTCTTGAATGTGGGCCAGGTTTAGTGACTTCTTCCAATGAATATGGCAAAAGTGATCATACGTGACCTTCTAGTAAGTCAGAAAAGATATTATTTACTTTATTCTCCTGTACAATTTTTATTCTGGAAAAAGCCAATCATCTTGTCATAAAGACACATAAGTAGTATATGGAAAGCCCACGTGGAGAATAACTTAACCCCCTTGTCAGTCTCCAGCAGTAACTCACCAGGCATGTGAGTGGGTCCACTTAGAAAAAGATCCTCTGGCCCCCGAAAAGCCCTTAGATATATCTTTATCCAGCTAGCCTCCACTGCTCCGTATCATGAAATGACAAGTGACATAAAGGAATGTCAGAGCCAAGTGTATGGATTATCACACTTTCTTTCTGTGTGAGCTCTCAGCCCTATTAGTCCTGCCAATTTGATTACTCTCTGTTCCTAAACAATTGTTTGATGTATTTGACTCCAGCATTATTATTGTTCCCAGGGGAAAGTTTGGTCTGCTATTACCTTACTTTAAAAAGTTTTGTCTCATGTATATGTTTGTATAAGCAATTTAATTGTATTTGAGGTTTATAAAAAATGATATTAGCTATATACTGCTTTAAAACAAAAGATCATCAAACTAGTGACTTTAGATAATAAATATTTATCATTTTACAACATTTTGTGGAATTTGGAAGTGGCTTAGCTATATGGTTCTGGCTTGGAATCTTTCATAAGGTTGAAGTCAAGATATTATGAGGGACTGCAATCATATGAAGGGAGTGCCAAGAATGATTTTCAAATAAAAAAGGACCCAGAGTCCATTTTTTCCAAAAATGATGAACATCATCAAGCCATTGATTGAAGAATTTTCTACACTCTCCAAGCAAGATAAATGCAAAGAAACCTAGGAAATAACAGGAAAAATTGCTGAAAAACAAAGATAAATATCTTAAGAACAGTCAAAGTAGAGAAAACCCATGTTGATTTAAAAGAGCAACAACAAAATTGGCAGTTAAATAGAAAAATTGGAAATCAGAAAACAGTTTAAAGAAAAATTGTAAGCGCTCATTGGAAGTAATTGCCAACCTTAAATTTTATACTCAGTGAAAATATCTTTCAAAGGTGAATACATAATAAAGACATTTTCAGGCAAACAAAAACTGAGGGAATTTATCACTAGGATATCTGCATTAAAAGAAACAAAGGATGTTTTCAAGCAGAAGATAGATAATTCCAGATAGAAACACAGCAATACAAGATGAAATAAATAGCACCAAAAAGACAAAAGCTGTAGATAAATCTAAATTAATATTTACTGTATGTTATCAATAGCACAAAAGACAATAAGAGTATAAATGGAACTAAACTGTTCTAAGGGTTCTTGATCGTCCAAGGTGTGATGTAAGTACAAATTGAAGATATAATAAAATGATTATATACATTGCAATCTCTAGAGTAATCACTAAATAATTCTTAAAAATATATAGAAAACAACCTAAGGGTAGGGAAATGGAATATTTTTTAAATGTATGATTAATCCAAAGGAAGAGAGGAGAACAAAATTAACAAAAACACATGAACAAGTTGAAAGTAAGTAGTAAGGTAATGGGTTTTAAACCATAATGTCAGTAATGACTTTAAATGTAACTGGACTAAATTCTCCAATTAAAAAAAATATTGTTAGACTGGAAAAAAATAAAATCCAACTATATGCTACTTACAAGAATACATCTTAAACAAAAGTAAACAGAAAAGAAAAGTTGTGTGGCGATTTTAAAACCAAACACTGTCATTTATCTCCTCTCCCCAATCTGAACAGGCTAAGACTCTTTCAACCAATAAAATGTGACAGAAATAACCCTATGTGCTTTTTTAGGCTAGGTCATAAATGACCATGGAATGTGTGCATTATCTGGTGAAACACTCACCCTCAGAGCTCTAAGTCACTGTATTAGAAGACTGATGCCCTGAGGTTCTTATGCTGTAAGAGCATCCAACCTGCATGAAAAGGCCATGGGCAGACAGTCCAGACAGTCCTATCTCACCCCGGTGTCTCGCTATCCTGGGTTAAGTACTAGAAATGTGAAAGAAAAAGTTTCCAGATGATTTCAGTCCCCAATCAATGTAAATCTTCTTGGGATATTCCAGCCATCATGAAGAAGAAATAAATATCCCTGCTACTTTGAGAGTATTGAAATGGTTGACTTAGGCCACTTTTGAGGTGGTTTGTTATATAGTAAGAGATAACTGGAAAAGGTTGAAACTAAAAGGAAGGATGGACAAAGATATACCAAGCAAGCAATAATCAAAATAAAGGTGATGTATGTATCTAGATGAGTATCAGACAAGGTGAACCCTAAAGCAAGCAGTTTTGCTGAATATTTCCTAATTATAAAGGAGCTAGTTCAACAGAAAAAGAATTGTAATTCTAAATTTGGACACACATAATAACATAGCTTCAGAATATGTAAAGCAAAAACTAACAGAGCTAATGGAGAAAAGCACAGATTCCAAGTGTAGTTGCTAATGTTAACATGGCTCTGAGTATATTTTGAAGAACTGGAATCATTCAGAGTATATTTTCTGATGACAGTGAAACTGAACAAGACATTCAAAACAGATAACTAAGAAATTCCATGATGTTTAGAAATTAAGAAGTATACTTGTCCAAATAACCCATGGGTCAAATTAAAAAAAAAAAAAAACAACAACAACATTAAAATATCAGTTTCAAGTCAACAACAACAGCCACAAGGCCATTCACAAAGAAAAAGAACGTATCACAGAATGGCAGAAGATATTTGCAACAGATATAGAGATTAGAAATGGCAATTAAGCCTCACCCTGTGGCTCAGGTGTTAAGCCAGTGCCTGGGAAATAGTCCATATAGAACACAAAGACCCAAGTTCATATCCCAGGATCAGCTAACATGAACTACTGAATAAACATGGTTCTTTATTCTCTCTCTTTCTTCCTGCCGGCTACCTGCCTGCTTTTTAAAGAAGGGAGGGAGGAAGGGAGGGAGGAAGGAAGGAAGGAAGGGAAATGACAATTAAAAATAATGTGAAATTATTGGATGCAACTAAAACAGAGATAAAGGCAAATAGCCCACTATACTCACCAGCATGGTTTAAAAAGAGTGTTTTAACTAATAACACCAACCATTGACAAGGATGTGGAGTAACCAGAATTCAAATACACTTCTGATGCATATGTAAATTGATACAACTACCTTGGAAATCGTTTAGAAATATCTATAATGTCATAAGCATGTCTTGTGACACAACCATCACACTCCTGTTATACCCAGCAGAGGTGGGTACATATATACACCAAAGGGCATGGACAGGAAAGTGCATAGCGTCTTTATTTAGAATGCCCCAAAATGAGCACAACACAAATGTTCATTAATAGTAAACAGACGGTATAGTTTATTTGCACAATGAACTACCACTCGACCATGAAAAAGAATGAATTACTAATGCATATAACAACGTGGGCAAATCTCACAAATAACGCTGACTTGAAAGAAGACATATACGAGAATGCATGTCTAATAATTCCCAAACTTATCTATGATGATGTAAATCAGAACACTGGTTCCCTTGCATCGGGAGTGAGGGAAGAATTGAAAAGGAACAGAAGCTCTGGAGTGTGGATATGCTCTATCTTGATTGTGCCTACAAATGTGTATACTGCATACAGTTAATGAAGCTGGACACCTACGATTGGTGTATTTTACTGTTATGAATGGTATACATTCATTTTTCAAGTTTTTTTTAAGCACAGAAATAATAAACACAAACTTCAGATCCTGGTCACTTCTGGAGGAGAGGTCAGGGATGCGATGGGAAAGAAGCATACAGATGCTTTAAGTTTACATACATGTTGCCTACAAATACTCTTTTCATGTATCATATATTAAATATGAATAAAAGTTATTTTAGAATAAACAAATTATTCAGATATTTTAATATTTGAAACCCATGCATTGAACTCAGGAGGATTTTTTTACGTCAAGTGAATGTAAACAACTCTCGATGATATTTAAATACAGGAAGATAATTGCATCATTTTGATGTGTCCTTCTAGCGTTGTACTGTTTGTCCCTTCAAGAGACTTTGTACGAGGTAGAGCAATAATAATGACAGGCATTATCGAGTGTATACTGTCTGTCAGGCACTGTTTTGAATGCTTTACATGCATTTAATTGTCATATAACCCTATGAGGCCGGCACAGTTATCACCCCAATTTAACAGATGGGGAAACACACACAGGGAGTTCAAGTGATTTCCTGGTGGCCTCACAGCAGGCAAACAGGAGAGCCAGCTCTGAAGGCTGGTTTTGAATTGCAGTCTGGGTTCAGAGCCTACTCACTTAACCTCTGCTCCATTCTGCTTCTGTAAGAGGCACAGCTCCGATTTCTGGGAGTTCTCGACCATCCTCGACTCTTAACAAGGCTTGAAATGGAGTTCCAGGGTTTTAGAACACCTGCCTCATGAAGAGGAGTGTTGTGATGCGTCCGTAATTACCATGACAATGAATTACGGTGTCATTACCGCCAATAACAGTAACAATAAACATTCAGCCCACACTGTACTGTAATACAGAATGGATTGAAAAGTTGCCATGATCGAACAGTTAACACAGTTCTGAAATCTATCCCTTCACTAAGAAAGAAGTTGGATAAATTATCTTTTCTCTCTAAAATCTCCATCCTTTCCTGACTTATTTATGGCAACCACCACATTAAATAACGCTTTCAATGTATTCATGATCTGTGCCTTAGGTTCTCCGCTAGGAGGATAGAATTTATTTTTGATTCTTCTTGCCTCCTTGTGGTACCCATTACGTAGACATAGTTGGTGCTTAACAAATCTCTACGTAATGAGTACCTCACGAATAAATCAAGATGAGGTCAGTGCTCCATTTCTTTGTAAAAGTGTTCACATGTCCCTGGATATCGCCTTAAAAAGGGGCCTGTAAGTTATAAACACTGAGTACCTGTAAGTTGGTGAACACTAAACTCCAAATTTCGCTGGATTTAATGATAACACGAAGGCGAGGTGAGACCACATGTAGATTATCTGCATGCCATTCCTCATCTCTGTGAGAGGCCTCGCCAACACTGGGCAGAATAAGCAGCAGTACCAGCAAAGGAATGCGGATCACGCTGCTCCCTGCTGGATCTTACTGATGGATGGATGAGTCTCAACGGAGAAAAAGTTGAGGGTGACACACATCCAATATTGCAAAAACGCTAATCACTGTGGTGTCAGCTAACATCTCCACCTTGTCACATACTCTAATTTCTTTTTTGTGTTAAGAACATTTAAGATCTACTCTCCCATGCCCTTGTAGCGCAGGTGGCTGAGATGCTGGTGTGCGAACCATGTAAAGCCCAAGGACCCAGGTTTGGGATAAGGGGCCAGGATTGGGGTAGGTGGGGGTGGAGCCAAAATAAAAACTAAACCAAGATGTTTCTTTTTTCCTTCTCTCTCCTCATGCTCTCTACCTACCTGCCTGCCTTCATTTCTGTCTGCCTATCTTCTTAAAATAAATAAATAAATAAATAAAAACTCCTCTCTTACCACTTTCAAGTATATATAGTGAGTGTGTATAATATTATTAACTATAATCACCATGGTATACATTAGAACTTATTCATCTTATCATTGGAAGTTTATATTCCTTGACCAACATCTCCCCATTTCTACCAGTTTCTAGGGCCTGGTAACTACCATTCTTGTCTCTGCTTCTCAGAGTTCAGTGTTTTCAGATTCCACATACATATGATATCATACAACATTTGTCTTTCTCTTTCTGACTTATTTCACTTATCATAATTGGCTCATGATCCCACTATGTTGTCACATAATGCAGGATTTCCTTCTTCCTCACAGCTGGATAAATTCCATCAGGCATATACACCACATCTTCCTCATCCTTCAACACTTATGGACACTTAGGCTGTTTCCACATCTTGCCTATTGAGAATAATGCTGCAGTGAGCATGGGCATTCCGATAGCCTTCAAGATCATGTTTTCATTCTTTTGGATATAAACCTAGAAATGCAGTTGCTCATTTTCAATTTTGGAGGAAACGCCGTACGGTTTTCCATAGTGGCAGCCCCAATTTACATTCCTGTCAACAGTACACAAGGATTTTTGTCCACAGCCTTGAAAGCACTTGTTATCTCTGTCTTTTTGAAATAACCATTTAACAGGTGTGAGCCAGTATCTCGTTGTGGTTTGATTTGCGTTTCCCTGATGATGAGTAACATTGAGCCCCTTTTCATGTACTGTTGGTCATCCGGATCCCTTCTTTGGGAAAATATCTATTCAAATCCTCAGCCCACTTTTTAATCTATTGTATGTTGTTTTGTTATTCTTCCTTTTTGCTATTAAGTTGTATGTAGTCTTTATATATTTTGGAAGTAACTGCTCATTAGATATTGGATCTTCAAATATTTTCTCTCATTTTGTAGGGGTTTTTTTCAATGTGTTGTTGGTGTCCTTTGCTGGGCAAAAAAAAAAAAACATTTTAGCTTGATGCAGTCATTTTGCTTATTTTTGCTTTTGGTGTCAAATCCAAATAAAAATCATTGTCAAGATCAACACCAAAAGCTTCCTCCCTATGTTTTCTTCTAGGGGGCTTATGATTTCAAATCTTAGTCAAATCTTTAATCGATTTTGAGTTGATTTTTGTATATGATGGAAGACAGAGATTTAGTTTTATTCTTTAGAATGTCCTTTCTTTTTCTAGTAAGAGGTCACTACAGCTTCCAGGCTGCAAATCAAAGCTCCAAGGGTCAGGGGTAAGGCCCGGGAAGATGTTCCCTTCCTCAGTTTCCCCTGCTCCACTTCCATTTCTTATCATTCTTTTAGAAATTATTCCTCTAGTATTGAGGATGGCAGCGGGTGGCCCTTTCTATATGTCCAACATGATGAATCAGAGGGAGCTCCACCTTGGGGCACTTCTGGAACAGTCCCTGGAGGGAAAATGTTCATTCCTTCTCTTAAAAAGCATGTCTTGTTCTTTCAGCCTGGACTCTGGATCCTCTGCCTCCCTCCTCCTCCACCCTTACCTCCTACCCAGCCCTCCCTTCAGGCCCAGCTATCTTGACTCCTCTTTCTTTCTGGTCTCAGTGAGGAAAAGCCAGACCTTAAAGTCCAGGAGCAGAAAGAACATGAAAACAAGCCCACAAAGTTGAGGAGACAGGCTCTGGAACAAAGCACTTCTCAGAGACACACTCTGCAGAGTATTGGAACCAGACACTCCAGTCCAGTTTGTCTGCACCTGTCTAATCATCGCAGAAAATCAAGTTCTGGACACTGTGTTTTGAAGTCAGATGCAGGGCATCTCCCTTCCACCCTGCCCTTGACAGAGTGATATCGGGGCCTCCACGTGGAAAAGAGAGGAAAGCTGGAGACACAGCCACCTGAGTTTGATCACTCTCTGACTCAGGGACTCACTGGCAGTTTGAGAAATTTCCTTGTCTTCGTGACATTCGGTGAGGCTTTAATGACACTTGTCTCAACCACCTTGGGTCTTAACAGTCAGTTCCATCTTCATCTCTCTTCTTGGGGACCTTCTCTGTTTCCTTCTGTCTCCATCTCTCTGAGTCTCTGTCCACCTGCAGACCTCCTCACACCACCCTGTCTCTCTGGCTCCCGCTTCCTCCCAGGACTCTGGGAAATGCCCCGCGCATTTCCCTGGCTCCTGCTCCAGCACTTTCAACCCGATCCAGGTGGCAACAATCCAGTACAGGATTTACGGTGCCCTGACCCTGAGCCGTCAAGAAGGAACAGCCAGATTAATGGGGTGGGCGGGCTGGGGTAATAATCGTTTGTTTGATGTGACAAGCCTGATAGGCGTTGATTTACTTACAGACTGATGGGCTTTTAATTGAGCACCTCCATCCCAGTCACTTCAAAGGCAGGGGAAGTTGACAAGGGGCCCCTTTCGAGGAGGGCTCTCAGTGACTGACAGCCCCCCTCCACAGATGCTCCGCTAGGCCCAGGACTGGGCCCGAAGCCTTGCTCGGCCCTCTGGCAAAGTAACACATTTTCACATTTTCAGAAATGGACTTTTGTCTGCTGCCAAGGAAGGCAGGCCCTGCTGGGAAGGCAGGAGTCTCCCTGAAGGATGAGGAATGAAGAGGCTGGGAGATGCTGGGGCCCCCTGGAAGAGGACCAGCGGGAGGGGGAAGTCAAGGCCCTGAAGGTGCCAGTGACTGGTTTGTTCTTCCTCTCACCAGCGGATCCTGCTCCCTTCTCATTTTTGAAATCCAGCTTTCTGCTCTACCCTTCCCAACATTCCCCACTTCCCACTCTCTCCTTCCTTCTCCCTCTCAGGAAAGGCTAGAAAAGGTGGAGTCCATGGCACTTGCTGTGCGAGAGGTGTCTGTTGACTCCAGTCCCCTCTTCCTGATGGACAGCTACCCTCCCCTCTTGGGCTGCAGGCAGGGAGGCCTTCAATTTAGGGTCTTGGAGGACTTGGCCAGGCCTTCAAAGAACCCTCCCTTCTAAAAGTCACCTCTCCCTGTGCCTAAAGCCAGGGATTCTAGAGCAGAGCAATTTCCTTCCCACTCATATTTGGTCTAGAAGATGCATTAATACTAGAAGCTTTATTCTGTTAGAAATTTTAGAAAGTGTTCTTTATCAAGGAAGCTGTCAGGATAGATTTGCTTTTTGGTTTTGTTGGTTTTGTTTTAAGTCTTGAAGGCTAAACTTTCCTTATTCATGGAAGATGGGTCCAAATGTTTCTCCCAAGGTCAGCTCACCAGCTTCTGGATGGGCTGGGTCAAAAGAGGGGGACAGTGAATGATGAAGGCTGGGACCCCAGCCCCATCCAAAGGACAGAGTCCCTGAAGGCTAAAGATTGTGTGGGAGGAAGGGTCCCTACAGACCCCAAACATAATCCCTAGGTGGAGAGTCAGTGAGACCCCAGCCAGGAAGATCATCAAGTTCTAAATCAAGCCCCTTTAGTGACTATCCCAAAATTGCAGGCGTGTCCCATTCCTTATATTTTGCTCTTTTTGTCCTGCAGCAACTTGTCTCTGCTCATAGAGTGAGCTTTCCCAGTGAGGAAATGAAAGAGAGAGCAAGTATTAGCTAGAAAGACAGCAAAAATTCTCATTTGCATAACTGTTTTAAAAGAACTTTCATATATGTTATCTCAATTAATCTTTTAACAACTGTTTGAGCTTATGGTGCAATGTCATTATGCCTATTAGACAGATGATAACACAGAGACTTGAAGGATAATGTGCTCCTAAAAGGCAAAATTGGGTCTTAAACTCAGGCATTCTCCCTCCAAGTCGTCTCCTTACTGCTTACATTTCACTGCATCCCACGGACTGATATCCTGTTCCTTTTGAAGCTCCAAACAGGTTCATTCCTGTGGCCCTTTCTTGCTTTTCCTTCTTCAGGTCCTCCCCTGGCTCCCCACTTTCCTGGTTGGGGAGTCCAGGCACTGAACTTTAGCCCTAACCTTGGGAGATCATGTCTCCCTCCATCTCTGTCCTCAGTCAGAGTGTGATGCTCCCTTATGATCTGCTGCCCCAGGTCTCCTCCAGTGTCTGAAACGAAATGGTCAAAAGTGAAATGTCTCTGCTATTGGAGCGTGTCCACACAGATTATTCACTGGCTATCACTTGAAGGTCAAGCTCAGACTCCTCAGACTGGCTCTGACTCCTCTCAGAGCCAGAAAGCATGACCTACTTGGGTTGCCCTGACCTACTGGAGGGGTGGTTACTACAGAGCTAAGCCCTAGGCCAGAGGTTTGACAGCAAACTACTCATCTCCCCCTTCTCTGCTGAAGCTTCAATGGATATATTGCCACTGATGCAATGAATGACCCAAGATATGGTTTTTGTGTACATCGGTCCCTCACTAGAGAGTTCAACCTTTAGGGCCAGTACTTCTCTGTTCATCCTCTCTCCCCAGTGCCCAATAATAAAATTTCATTGAATTGATTTTTCCTGAAATCTAGATCTTCCTCAATTTATACTAGGGCTATGTCTCAATAAACTCATCATAAGTTGAAAATGATGTGAGTCAAAATGCATTTAAGACACCAAACCTACTGAACATTATAGTTTTAGCCTAGTCAACCTTAAACACTAGCACTAGTCCACAGCTGGGCAATTCCGAATGTTGATCTTTTCCTGGGCTAGTGCTATGCAGTACCATACTCTGGTGATGCTGGTCAATGAAGGCAAGCCTTCATTCCTGTTCCCAGTCAGCCTAGATCTCATGCGGAGAAAACAACACATAGTCTACAGCACTTTTTGGATATTGTGTTTGTGTTTTCACATCCCATCAAGTCTACAAAAAGAATGATTTCTACTGAACGCATATCAATTTCACATCATCATAAAGTCAAAAGATTTTAAGTAGAACCATTGCAAACTGGGGACCATCTGTTTTTGAAAGGCAGTAAAATGTAGTGAAGCCAAAAAGCCTAAGATCACATTCCTACCTCCACTACAAGATCAGTTACAGCTAATTTACATTTTCTATGTATTGATTTTCTCATCTGTAAAGTGGGACAAAACTAGTACCCACCTTATAAAGTTATGATGAGGATGGAATTAGTTAAGAACATATTTCATGTAATCTACAATGCACCGTTATTTCAGGTTCAGCAAAGAAAAAATATTCTGTGAAATAATCTGCAACACATTACATTATGTTTTGGGGGGGGGGTTTGGTCTATTCACACATCAATGGACATTTAGATTGTTTCTATATTTTGGCTGTGTGAACACAGGAGTACTAATATCTCTTTGAGATCCTGATTTCAATTCTTTTGGATAAATATGAAGAAGTGGGATTATTGATTCATAAAGTAGTTCAATTTTTTTTTCACTTTTCTAGGAAGTTCTCTACTGTTTTCCATAGAGGGTGTGCCATTTTGCATTCCCACCAACAGTGTGCAAGGTTTCTAATTTCCCCACAGCTTTGCCAACATTTGTTTTTTATTTTGTTTTGTTTTTTGACAAAAACCATCTTGACAAGGGTGAAAAAATATCTCATTTTTTAAAGGAAAAGTACAGGCAGGAATGAAGGTGCATACACAAGCAGGCAGGAAGACAGGAGGAAGAAGAGTTTTTTTAACTGATTTATATTTAGTTATTCACATTGGTTGTTCCCTCTGGTCCCGTGTCTTGAACTCAGGACCTTGGGATGTATATGGGACTTCTCCCTGGTGTACCAGACCAGTAGGCCACCGGGGCATAAGCCACTACATCACTTTTTTTAAATCAGAGTCAGCAATGTTAAAAATGTGGGGAAATGCATGGATTGATTAACTCTGTTTTTTTAAGACACTTAAGAGAAGCTGCACAAACAGGGCTTACTGTCACTGTTGAATTGCACTCACACAAGAGCCCTCTAAGTGAGTTAATCCTCATTTTACCAATGAGGAAGCAGAGATTCAGAGATGAAGTGGTTTGACCAAGCTCACAGAGCCAGTAAGCACTCAGCATTTAAACCTGTCTTTGAGGTGCAATAATCTATAGTTATTACAATAGCTGGCAGTCGCCCACCAAGCTACCAGGGAGTTAGGAGCCTGGTTTTGTTCTCAATTGCATTAGCTTTCCTTAATCTAGCTTTGCCCCCCTCTGGTCTAATTATTCTCCTTCTTCCTCCCCTTCCTCCTTTGTACTTGCCTCTGATCTTGTAACTTTTCTGATAATGGTGTCAGGTTTTACTGTATCTGCATTTTGAATTGCAGATAAAAAGCAACCTCAAATCTTTCATGGAGGTTAGAGGAGTATAAATAAATAGGAAGAGAAAAAATTACTTATAAAGATGACCTGGAGCTAGAAAAAGCGAATATACCATCACATGCAGGGATGTGGAGTCTTCAAGGGGACATGGTGCTCCCTCCAGTGCTCCACCGAAAGACTCTGATGCTGGGGGCCTGAAACGGCACAGAATACTCAGCTTGGCCCTCAAGCTGGGTTGACTGCACCCCAGATTCGTTTTTCCCGTGACTCAGTGAGACACTGCAGAGTGGTTGGGTAAAGGGGGTTTTGGAGGCACAGGCTGGCCGGAGGTGGGGGGGCAACTTTTCTAGCACCTTCTCTGACTCTGCTAGATGTCCCCAAAAAAGTAGCATCTACTTGAAAGACTGTACATTTCTCGTTCCCTATTGTAATGAATCTGAGGCAAGAGAGAGCAGCCCATTAGCTCAAATGGAACCAAAGGAAAAGGCGTATCAGTGCTTTTAACATCAGAAACGGGGCCACAAGAATGCACCAAACTGAGGGCTTTTTAGTAGCCTCCCCACAACCCTAGCTGCAGCCTGGGATCCGCGGCTGTCATGGATCACGGAAAGAGGCCATTTGCCTCTTCTGCATCAACTCCTCAAGGGAAAGGAATCCCAATATTCTACCCTTCCTGCCAAGCATGTGACGCTCATATTAAATGATGATGGACAGAATACCACAAAGTATTGTACTGATTTTTCCCTCCAAAGTAGGGAGCCCAGGGGCTGCCTGGAGGACTCATTCGTGAATATCCGTGGGTTTTTCGGGATGGGATCAAGAACCATCAGGGTGGAGAGGGCTCCCCAAAATTTCTCTCGCTTGTCCCTCATGCTAGCAGACCTGTCTACTAGAGAGTGAAGGTGAAAGCCAGGTGAGGAACGAGTGAAAGGACAGTTGGATTTGGGGGTTCCACGGCAGACAGGAGGAGCCTACTGCTCTCCCTCCAGGACGGAATAAGAAGTACAAGAGGCTCCAACCAGCCGACAAAGACAGACAAATAAGCAAAGAAGGGGAACGGTGAAAATGGGCGTTCCCTTCTTCATTCACTTACATGGAGTTCATCTCCAAGCCGTCCAAGAAAGCTGCACAGCAAATCCCTTCCGATGCTCTGTACCTGGGCCTCCTGTGCGATAATCCTCTTAATGGAATATTTAAGAAATTGGATACAAATCACCAACCTTTTATCTCACCTGAAGATTCCTAGTCCACAGGACGTGTGGTGTATATGTCTGTCTGTACACAGACGGCTGCAGGAACCTGTTTGAACGGATGTTGCCATGTTGTTAGGCTCAGTAAGTTTCTTCATAACTGAATCTACTTTTTTCTAGAGATATGGATGCAAAATATATATGTGAATGTTAGAGAGCAGAGCCCAGAAAATAAATGTACCTACAGAAATTCCAAAATTAAAGTACGCATCCCTAAGAAAAATCTTTTTTTGTTATTTGCAACCCGAAAAAATGCCTATTGTCATGACATGCTCATAAATAACTTGATTTTGACATATGCTTTTGTACCAAACAGAAAATGAATAAATTAAATTTGATTTACAACCTTTTTCATTTTTATTAGCACTGCTCCAAAGAGTTTATGTAAGGGATGCGCCAGAGTAGTTATGCCAAATGTTTTAAGGCATTGGTATTGATATTATATAAATTAAGGTGTTTTAATTTGCATTCTTTAATTAACTAAATACTGGCAGAAAAATAAAACACAAGGGCAGCCCTGACTTATTGCCTCTATTAAACTGCTGACATCTCCAAAAAGATGCTTTAAGTAATCCAATTCACGCAAAGTGGAGGAGGGAGGGTATATTAACACTCTCTTATGTGGCAAAATATATTGGGGTTTAAGAAGCCAGTGTCTTGCTTTGCTTGCAGCCTGGTCATGAAAGTGAATGTGTTGTAAAAAGGTCTGAATTTTACCCAAAACAAAAGTTGACCAAATGCTTTAGGTATCCATCCTGGGCATGGGCAGGCACCTGGGTACAGGGCCCTGCAGACCTGGGCTCTATCACTGCCAATCTAGGAAGAGCCAAGCTGATTGAATTAATCCAGTGGACCCCATATCAACATGATTCTGTGCAGAAACCAATGAGAGAAGTAGTCAAAGATCCTTCAGCCGAATTGGCCACTTCCAGTCAATGCTTCCCACCATACACAGAATACAAAGCACAAAAAAAGTTTCCTAAAATGCCAGGAGTACGCCTGGTTCTGACACTACCTCCGGAGAATTGTTTTAAATTCACTCTCACAGCGAAAACATTAGCTTCTTTCTTGTCTATTCTTTCTTTTCCTTACTGTCTTGATCTTTGCTCTCTGTTTTTCTCTCCTATAGGATCAGAGTCAACTCCAGTATGGTCTATAGCTTTCCTTCCAAACTTTTAAGAAGGAACAATTTTTTTTTTTTCCGAAGGAAGGGTACAGGCAGGAATGAAGGTGAGTAGGCAGGCAGAAACAGAGAGGAGGAGCAAACATTTATTTTATTTTATTTTATTTAGTTATTTTATTTTATTTAGTTGTTCATCTTGGTTGATTCCTCTGGGGCCCTGGGTCTTGAACCTGGGTCCCTCTGACGTATGTGGACCATGTCTGGGGACCTTATCTGCTAAGCCATGACGGGGGCAGGGGGGCAACTTTAGAGAGAAGATTGCAGCTCCCAGATGTTGGCCATAGGAGAGGCATTTCTGCTCAAACATAGGTGAGAAAATTATATTTCTCTTCCCTAAACCCACAGGGTCCCACGTGAGCCACCTGTACTCTCGTCTTTCCTGTTCTCTTGCTATCCTGAAGACATCTGCCCTGCCTTCTCTGCCTAGACTGGGAAGCATTATGTCAAGGGCAGAGTTCAAGGGCCCCACAGATAACTGTTGAGTTGACTGGAGACATCACACAAGACAAGGCAGGGTTGGGGAGCTGAGGGCGCCTTTTTCCTGGCCCCGCACTGCCTTTCCACTGTGTCTTACAAGAGCATTCAACAAGAAGCAGTTCCAGAACAATCCAATCCCAATTGCCCTCTGAGCACCATTATTGGTCAATGTCCCACCTCCAGCTTTCTTTCTGGGGCCTTGATTTGCTCCAGGAATAAAGATGGAATTCAACTTTTAATAAGGAAAGTGCTGTTCTCCCTTGCCAGTATCCTATCCCCCTCCCCACAGCCTCATCCCCCAAAATCGCACTTTCTTGTCGTTTCCCATCTTGCAACTCTGTCAGTTGTTTTAAAACAACTGTTTTAAAACATGTCTCCTGTCATAAATAAGATTGTCATTATGCATTTTGACTGCAGTGGTGAAAAACTCACCCAGCTTAGAGAGAGGAGAGGACATGTGACAGTCCCTTCAGGCCTGATGTGGAATAGGAATGCAAAGGAAAAAAGACACAGCCTACTTGGGCTTTTATTTATTTTTTTTTTTTAAGGAAAGGTGCAGGCAGAAATGAAGGCGAGTGGGCAGATAGGCAGGAAGAGAGAGGTGCTTCTTTGGAAGCATCTTTATTTTTATTTAGTTGCTTATACTGGTTGATTCCCCCCACCCAGTCTGGGACTCTAACTCAGCAGTATGTGGCCGGTGCTCCTTCAGAGGCAACTGACCTAACCACTGCTCCACCAGGAAGTGCCTACTAGTGTTTTTTAAGCACTGTAGCTTTTTTGGTTTGGGTTGTGTGGATATTTTTTTTCTTTTAATCATTTTTCATTGACTAGTTTATTTAAGAAGATTAATGAGAAAAACAAAAACAGCCTGGCAGAAAGCGGTTGTATTGAACTTTCAGGAGACCCAGAATGCCTGAACAAAGTTCCTCAGGATGTTAAAATTTTACAGTAGCTACTCTGGAATGAAAATTTGTTCTGACCCCACCAGCCCAACACTGCCCAGTCCCTAATGTCATGGGTAAGGTCATTAACAAAATGTGAGTTTTGACTCAATGTTCCAAAAAGGCCCAAGGCCTAGAACCAAAAGTGAGGATTTACAAGTAGGGCTGTGTAGTGTCTTTCCAAGAAGTTCAATGTCCTAAAGTGCCTGAGGAATCGGAGAATCTGCTGCCCATTTTTCTCCCCCTCGGCAAATGGTTGAGAGAGAAGAAACTTTCATCACAACCCTTGTTAGGAAAGGGCGTATACATATGTGCCCTTCTGCTCATGTGAACTTCGCAGGTAATAGCCATCCAAGAACAAAATGAAGACTACTCTCCTGCCTTGGTGAGTGCTCTTCTAGCAATAATATTGATTTCGTGGTTTGCTATCTTTCATCTTTTCATGGTTAGGGCTAGAGATGACCCTCTACCGACACTACCAAAACCATTTTATATCTGAACGGTCATTGACAAACTTTGCCTTTTCATGAGCATGAGCCAAAAAGATGTAGCCAGTCCAGACTGGCTAGTCCAGGATTCACTTATCAGAAAGTTTGCTGTACAAGTGGTCCCCAGCTTATGATGGTTTGTCCTACAATTCTTTTGACTTTACAGTGGTGCAAATGTGATATGCATTCAGTAGAAAGAGTACTTCAAATTTTGAATTTTGATCTTTTCCCGGGACTGGCAGTTTGTCCTAGACACACTCTTATGGTACTGGGCAGAGGCAATAAGTCAGAGAGCTCAGTCAGCCAGACTTTAGTACAGTGTTTAAAAAATTACATATAATACTCAACACTTCATTATAAAGCAGGCTTTTGTGAGATGATATGACCAACTGTAGGCTAATGTAAGTGTTCTGAGCTAAGCTATGATGTTCAGTAGGTTAGGTGTACCAACTTAGGATATTTACAACATTGATGGATTTACCGGGATGCAACTCCATCATAAGTCGAGGAAGATCTGCATTAAAATATGTGTTTGTCAATATCTTTTAGTTCAGGCTTGATTATTTCTCTCCTCCTTCTTCTACTAAATAAGAGAAGGTGGAGAGGAGAAAGGCGAAAGATGGGAGTGGAGGCCCTTCTTAATGAGCTTTCATAGTTCTGCAAGTGAATGTACCAGGTTTCAGAAGTGGTCCCATGTTTTCCTGCCTGAGTCCCCAGTTGAACTTCTCACGCCAAGTTTACCCTATCAACTTTCTTAAAAGGGGTTTGTTTTGAAAGTATATAGTTTGTGATCCAGCAATTCTACTCCTAGGAATTTACCCTATAACTATGCTAGCATTCATGGAGAAGGCTGTATCATCTATGTACATCTATATATGGATACACATATACATATACATGCTTACAAACATACATACATACTATTATTCAGTGCAAGAGCAAAGATCAGAAACTAAATATCCACCAGTAGAGACCTAGCAAAAACTGTGGCACATCCATATAACAGAAACTGAAAAAATAAAACACAGAAGCCCACAATACAATCTCCAAAGTATTTTTAAAGCAAGTGCAGAACAGTTTGTATAATATGGTATAATATTAACATTTGTGTATAAAAGAGGAAAAGAATACATATGTATCTGTTAATATATGTAAAACATACTTCTGAAAGGATGAATAATAAACTCAAAGCATTGATGCATGGGGGAGAGAAACTAAAAAACTAGAGGGAGTTTTTCTCACTGCACATTTTCAGATTTTTTGAATTTGGTGCCATGGGAATGTACTTCATTATAAATGAGTATATTTTTTTCAATAAAATAAAAAATCATTTAAGTCATTTTGAAGGGGATCTCATTGTTGTGAATCCCCACTCTGAATGAACCACTATACTATGTGGTTATTCTGGATATTTGGTTGTGGCCCTGCCCGTCAGGTTTCCTTCTCTGCGCAGAGCCTGGCAGATGACCACCAAAAAACACTCTTCAAAGTGTCCCGCCATCTTGGAATTGGGTTTTATCAAAAACAAGCAGTGACTATCAAGCCAGTGGCAACCAACTCCCCCTTCTCTCCAGTTGTGTTTGTTGAAAGGAGTTTGAAGCTGCACATCTCAGCTGGCTGGGAGCACAGCCTAGAAAGAGAGCACAGCACTCTGAGCAGGTTCAGAGGCTCATCCACCTGAAGCTGAGGATCATAGAGACATGGTCACCTTCATGGCTGACCTTCCCGCAGGGTCAGAAGTAAATATGACCCAACCCCATGCAACTGAATACCCACAATTTGCCCTAACAAGCCCTTCCTCAGGGCCTGGTGTCCACTGCATCCAGTTAATGGAAACTAGGTGTCTTGAGGGTGAGGGGTAAGCACGGTCCTTGCTCCCAATTCCCCTTCTACCCAAATGAAAGATGTACATGAGCACACCTGTAGAATGAGTCATAGCGACTCCCAGAAGTGCTCATTCAATGTTAGTGGAATCTGAATTTCACAGAGTGAATGCACTTCAGAGCAATAGGTAACTAACCAACACTACAGAGATTTAGTAAACTAAACGAAGGCGGGTTTAAGTTAGGGCCTCTCCTGACTTCTTTTTAATCTGTAAAAGCAAGGTGTGATGACAGCTGCCTAGCCTCTCAAGAGCTGGGAAGTTGTGCCCTGGAGAGGGGAGGTCTGGACTCCCCAGTTGATCCTGTCTCTCCCTGCCTTGGGGTCACCTGGAGTCTGCATCTACCAAGCACTTAGTAGATAGCAAGTGAATGAATATTCACTTCATTTCCTTCTCTGCCTCAGTTTTTCCTCTACCGTATTCCCCTTCCCTGAAATGAAAGGAAACTCCTGCTTGGGAAGACCAGTCCTCTGGAAAAGCATTAAGTCATTTGTTTTCAGTTTCTCCCGCTGCTCTCTCCCTCCAGTAGGCCTTCCTCTCCCTCAATCCTGCGTTCAGTAAACTGGCTCACAAGATGGCTGAGATCTGAATCTGGGTTCTGTCACTTTCTAGCCATGCGGTTTTGACAAGTTACTGAACTTCTTGGGCCTCACACTGTCTATAAAATAGGTACTGTTACTGTGCCCTGGCATTGCTTCGTTGCGAGAAACAAAGGCGTTATTCCATGTCAAGTCCTCAGAACAATGTCTAGTACACAGTAAGCACTCAATAAACATTACTAGCCTGGGTGGATAATAACACTGTCTGCTCATCATAGCTGAGGTGTTGGCTTATTACTCAGGTATGATTCCTCCCAGCAGCATTTGCAACGTGAAAGAGGAATCTCAAGAAGGCCTAAAGTAGCAAAGTAGTCAAGGGTGAATGCCCAGGGCTAAGGCTGATATATAGGTAGGGCAGATGAAGGGAGGAGAACTTCAAAAGCTCACGTACCTGCACCCCTCCTCCCCCCACCTCTGCAGGCCAGTCCAGCCTATCTCCCCTGGGGCTGATAGGAGATAAATGAAACCACTTCTTCAAAGCAGCCTGCTCAAGGACCCGGATCAAACACAGGGGCTTGAAGATAAGCTTGGGTCTACATTTCCTTTTGTCCCTTCCTTCCCACCACACATTCAAAGGAAATTCTAAGGGGAGAAAGAGAAGTTAATTGCCCCTTTTCTCAAATGGAGCTACCTCCCTCTGTACCCGAAGCTCCCGAGTGGTGATGGAGCCCAGCTGTGGATATCAGGGAGGGAGTTAGGAAAGCCTCTTCTCTACCATAGGTTTGCTGGGTGACTTCAGACCTCTCTTCCTGATGCTCTTAGAGCCATTTCTTCATCTGTCAGGCAGATAAAAGAAACACCTGCCCAAAATAGCTCAGAAAATTGTTATGAGATGATGAACACCAAAAATATTCTTGGGAACAGATACTTTAACATGTTTATATAGTTGACACTTTGATAACAAAGTCTTCCACCTTGAATCTTTTGGGGAATAGGGTGAAATACAAATAAATAGCCTTCTCTGTACGAAAACCTTATTCATTCATCAACAAACATTCATTGGGCATTTATGGCATTCAGACTGCCTGGATTCACATTCCAGCTCTTATCAGCTGAAACTATGGCCAAGTGACTCAGCCTCTCTGTGCCTGCCTTCATTTCCTCCTCTGTGAAATGGGACTCAACCTTGGAGGGTTTCTGTAGAGCTTAAAAGAGATCATGTATGAAACATGCTAGCAATAGCGTGGGCTATTATGCTGGGGTGTTAAACACCCCCATGGGCGATGAGGGAAGCAGACAATACACACAGCAGTAAGAGGACAATGCACACTGAGCTCATGAAGAGGGAGCTACTGGAGCGGGCTCCTGTCAGGCTGGTCTTTAGGTGGCCCCGTCCCCTCCTGCCCAGGCTGTGCCTGAAGCCCGGGCAAGGGGCAGGCAGGGAAGAGTGCCCTGAGTACAGTGCTGAATCAGGACTCTTGGCCAAGGCAGTTAATTGGCAGCCACTGAAAGATATTAAATGCCAGGGAGGAAAACCAAGTTCTGTATGAGACAGACTTTTCAGAGTTCTTACAGCTTGTAAAAAAAAAAAAAAAAAAAAAAAAATGTAAATAGTTACCCAGTGAGATATTATTTCACATTGTTGCCATTAGGCTTTGAGTGTTATGCAGAGAGAGGTGATCATTCAGGCAATTCCGCCTCAGCTAGGACTGAAAACTCCACATAAACCCCACACAACAAATCTACCACCCTCTACTCTCCACCCGACTCAGGCATTTTTTTCCTGGGTGGTGAATTGCATGTAAATGCAAGTAGTGAAAACATCTATACTCAGAATTTCCTGGAGGATTTTCTTGATGGCTTCTTGGGTGAGGCGGGGGAGGTTGTATTTTTTAAAAAGACACATTCGACTAGAGGCTGGGGGAGTGGTTATTGTCATTTCCATCAGATTCTGAGACAGTTCTGGTCTTCCAGCGGGTGCCCCAGGCTGTGACCCTCCCGGGATCCCCTTGCTACTCTGACTCAATGGTGTAGGTGAGGTCACAGATCACAGCACTTTCCGGAGACTTGCTCTGTGCCAAGCCAGGTGACATGTGTGATCTCGCTCTCTTTTTTTAAGAAGCACTTTATTTACTTCTCATTTAGTTATTTACATTTGCTGTTCCCCCTGACCCAAGGTATTGAACCTGGGACCTTGGGATGTATGTGGGACTGCTCCCAGGCGTACTAGACCGCTAGGCCACCAGGGTGCACCATGCATGGTCTCTTTTTGTCTTCTTGACTCGTAGGTGACCTCTTTCATTTTGCTCATCTGAAAAGGGATGCCAAGGAAATTTTGTTACCCAGGCCCACACAGCACACAGGGTTTCAGAGACTCCTGATTTCCAGACAACTGACTCCCAGTGACTGCTCTGTCTGTCATGGGCCATGAGCTTCGGGGCTCAGCCTTTGGGTAATCTTTGACTGTAAATGGAAAGATAACAACTGGACCCAATGCTTAGACACTATCAAGTGCCTGACACATAGACTTGTTCATCTGTGCCAAACAGCAGGGGTCTTCTCCAGCAACCTTCACTCGTGCCCTATTTTAATGGGGCAATTTCCTCCCAGGGCCACTTGAGAAGGACCTGGAGAGAGGAGGCCCTGTCACCATACAGCTGCCACTTCTCTGCAAGCGAGGACTTTGCCAAATGCCCTGCACAAGAGACCCTGCACAGATACTTCAACCACACCCCTAGCGCTGTGCTGTGCGGCAGCTGGCCTTTGATAAATGTGGCCCAACTGAGTACTGAGCCTTATTCTCTCCCCAGTGACAAACTATTCCTTTAAAAACTGCACTGAATTCAGGCCACTAGGGTCCCATTTAGGACTCTATAGGTTAGCATTCCAGCTAAGTGAATGTCAAATACAGATTGTAATAATCATCTAGTTGTGTTTTAATTAGACCACTGGCCTGCCTAAGGATGATGTCCTGTTCTCTCCCCTCAGGAAATTGAATGGATCCAGCCAAAGGGGCCTGGCTGCCCTCACCAGTCCCTCAAAGAGAAGTGTCCCTCCTCCCTCACCAGTGCTTTCCAGGAGGGGATCAGGCCTGGTCTCCACCTCCAGGGCAGCTGCTGTTCACTGTTCCTCTCAGTGGACTACTGCTTTGAGCCAAAGGACTGGGTTTGTTTGCTTGCTTGTTTTTTAAAGATTATACCAATCCCCCAGCCTCTACTTGCTGCCTGGTCACCCGTCCTCATCTTCTTTTTGCTCCCTTCCTTCCTCTTATTCATTCACTACCTGTTTTCTCTTTTCCTCTCCGAATAGAGTCAACATCCTCCTTTCTTCAACCTTCTCTTTTCTGTTGCCTCCTGCCCTCTTTTTCTTCCAACTTCCTAAATGGGCTCTCTCTCTCTCTCTCTCCTCTCTCTCCTCTCCTCTCCTCTCCTCTTCTCTTCTCTTCTCTTCTCTTCTCTTCTCTTCTCTTCTCTTCTCTTCTCTTCCTCTCTCTCTCTCTCTCTCTCTCTCTCTCTCTCTCTCTCTCTCTCTCTCTCTCTCCTCCCTCCAATTTGTTCCCAATTGATTTCCCATAAATCATTCCTAATACACATCTGTTTGGGTCCTAGAAGGATGTCTTAGCTGACTCTCACAGCTGGATTAGTTACAATCATCAAGAAGAAGACTGTCTCCTAGGACTCCTCTCTGCCCAGTCCTTTCTCCTCTGAGGTACCTACAAAGACCCTCCCTGTGCCACTCTGTCCCACTCTGTACAGTTTTCTTATGTTCTCTCTATATATAGCAGTCTCCCAAAGGCCAAATGTTCTGGTAGGTGAAGCAGACCTGGAGAGGTCTTTTGAACCCAGTGTTACTGTGCAAGTGAGGTAGGTGAGAAGGCATAGAGGTTGACATGCTGGTGGGCAGAGCCCACCACAGAAACACATGGGATCATGCCACTGCACCTCCATTCTTGTACCCCTCGTGCTACAAATATGGATGACAGCTCCCAGTCAAGGCACCGGGTGGCATTCATTTTACCAGGACTGAAATTGCGATAGGGACAGCCTGTGTGATTTCTGAGAGGTTCGTACATACTGCCCCCAAACCAGTTTAGTTTAATGATTGATATGGCCTGGGCATGGTGCCTCCTGTCTTCTTTACTGAGCATGATGAAGGGTCTCCTCGCCATTTGTTATTTGTGTGAGATTTATTTGTTTGAAGAGTCCCTGTGTAATCACCTATCCCCCATCTTGGGTCCGCATGTTGTCTCAAGGCGTAGATCAAGCAGCGGAGTCAGGGACGCGTAGTCCCAGAGCAATATGCCCCAGGTGACAGGCCTGACAATCCGAGTGATGGATTGGGGCGGTGAAAGTGCTACTCAAGGAGAGGCAGTGACACCAGCGCGCCTCCACTGGCCGCCGGGAGCACTGAGCAGCGGTCTCCCCCGAGGCCGGCGCACAGAGAACCGGCTTCGCCTTCGGAAGATCGGCGGACAGGGAACTTTAATGGCAAGACTATGACTCTGTAAAAACCTCTGCCAAGTGCGAAGCTGCAATGCACTCTTCAACTGAAAGGCTCGGGCACTGGGGTGGAGGTGGAGGAGGGTATTTTTTTTTTTCATTAAAAGTTTTTATTTCGAAAGCCCTAGAGTTTGCGTCGACGTGAAGCACTTAGAGATCTCTCCCTCTCCGCTGATGCCGGGTTCCCAAAAAATAGCAGCCAGGCGTGCTGTGCAGTGAGCGAATTTTACGCCTCTAACTAGGACACGGTAAGAAACCTAAAACACACGTAAGCACCCACCCTATAAGCACGGGCGGTGCGCACAAGCTAGGGTACCGCGCTTTATCGTGACCATCCTACACCGCAAGGGAATCCTCGAACTTGCAGTCTGCGGACAGGACAGATTCAAAATAGTTGGAGCAGCTTATGCGGCGTCCGGGGACCTGTGGATGCCTCCGAGGCTCGAGCGCTTCCCAAGCGCACCCGGGAAAAGCCAACTAAGGGTAGGGAGCGGGACGGGAGCCGAGCCGGAGCTAAGCCCGAGCCGAGCCGGAGCTGAGCCCGAGTGGAGCAGGAGCGGAGCAGGAGCCGAGCAGGAGCCGAGCAGTGCTCAGCAGACGCGGCCCGCCCCCAGGCGGCCTCCGGGAGAGGGTTGGCCTCCGGGAGAGGGTTGGCCTCCGCTGTACCCGAGCCGGCGCCGAGTGCGCTTACCCTCCACCCCACCCGATCAACCCCTCCCCAGACACGCTCCGCCGGCGGTCGACTTGCCCCCGCCAGCACCACCCTTTGGCGCTGCGAGGGAGCTAACGACTAGAAAGCCTGCACTGGGTAGGACGCAGAGCCCGGGGTCCCCCAGAAGTCTCGACCTCTTAGGGACCCTCTGGCAAAGGCGGCCCAGTAGGGGGGAGGGGAGGAGTCCGGCGAGTGGTAAGGGCCGCGCGGCGGCGGCGGCGCGCAGGCAAGGTCCCTTTAAGGTTCTCCCCTCCCACCGGCGGCGCCGGCCTCCGCCCGCCGCTCTCCCCGCCCCGGGGTCCCGGCGAGAGCTGCGATTGGGCGGGCGCGGCGATCCCTTTGAAGTGTGGCTGCCGATCGCGGCTATTTGACGTGCGGCTCGCGGAAGGCGAGGGTTTTTGTGTTGCTTGCTGGAGCTAGTGGTGGCGGCGGCGGCGGCGGTGGCGGCGGCGGCGGTGGCGGCGGCGGCGGCGGCGGCGGCGGCGGCGGTGGAGGAGGGGTGGAGGCGCAGCCACTGCTGCACCGCGCTCGACGCTGCGGAGCGAGCCCACCCGCCCCGGGAGCTCGCCTCCCTGGTGCACCCCCTCCCTCCCCGCCCCCCCAGTGGCGCTGCCTCCTCCAAATGAGCGATTCGCCCGCTGGATCTAACCCAAGGACACCCGAAAGCAGCGGCAGCGGCAGCGGCGGCGGCGGGAAGAGGCCGGCGGTGCCGGCGGCGGTGTCCCTCTTGCCCCCGGCGGACCCCCTGCGCCAGGCGAACCGGCTCCCTATCAGGGTCCTGAAGATGCTGAGCGCTCACACCGGCCACCTCCTGCATCCGGAGTACCTACAGCCGCTGTCCTCCACTCCCGTCAGCCCCATTGAGGTCAGTCTCCCGGTTGCTGCCCGCCCCGCGCCGGCCCCATTCCGTCAACCTCCCTACTCTTCTGGCGCCCGGGGGCTAGGTGTGACGCTGTGGTCGGGCCACTCCGGACGAGGGGGTGAGGAGGGACGGAGAACCAAGGGGTCAGAGCCCACCCGATTCTCCCCAGGCTTCTCCGTGGAAGATTCCCCTTCACGTTCGCCCCTCGGAACTACGCTTTTTCTCTAGAATTGGTTTTGCTCTTGGAGTCTCCACCGGGTCCTTTACTTTTCCTACGGCACCCAGTTTCTAGGCCAGAGGTGATCTCTCCTGGATCTTTCTCGCTCGCGCGCGCGCACGCACACACACACACACACACACACACGCACGCACACACGATTTTTTTCTCTTTGAAGCCAGGATCGCCCCCGCCCCATTCCGCCTCTGTCCCATCCGGTTCGAGCGCTCCACGCCCAAGCACTCGCGATCCCAGGTCTTTCTTCCTCCCACTTCCCGGGGTGCCCTCCCCGGGAGGGAGGGGCTACCCTGAAAGCGCCAACTGCGGCCTTCGCTCGAGAAGGCGCGTCTCCGACGCCTACCCCGCGGCGCCACCGCCAGAAACCCGTCCCAAGCGAAGTTCCCCAAACTGAAGAAATAAGTTTTCCCCTGGGCCTAGCGGAGGAGGAGATTAGAGGGGATGGGGCAAATCACAGCCCCGCTGCCATAGAAAACACCTTCCGCGGTGTCCTTTGGTGACCTCTTTCCACTGTCCCATTACCCAGAGCTTGTGGCGCAGTCCGGAAGCAGGGAGCTCCCTGTCCAGAGGGTGTGCACTCGCAGCTGCTGCGCCCGCCAGACCCCAGGTACCCTTCTTGCTCCGTTGGCTCCGTTGGCCTCACGTCCTCACCCCGCTTGTCCCCCCCTTGTCTCTCACAGCTGGACGCCAAGAAGAGTCCACTGGCACTACTGGCCCAGACTTGCTCGCAGATCGGCAAGCCGGATCCGCCACCCTCGTCCAAGCTCAACTCGGTTGCGGCAGCCAACGGGCTCGGAGCGGAGAAGGATCCCAGTCGCTCCGCCCCGGGTGCGGCCTCCGCGTCTGCAGCCCTCAAGCAGCTGGGGGACGCCCCGACCGAGGACAAGTCCAGCTTCAAGCCCTACTCCAAGGGCTCGGGAGGTGGCGATTCTCGCAAAGACGGTGGCTCCTCCTCCTCGGTGTCCTCCACTTCTTCCTCATCCTCCTTGTCCCCCGGAGACAAGGCGGGCTTCAGGGTCCCCAGCGCCGCCTGCACGCCCTTTCCCCCGCATGGAGCGCCGGTCTCCGCGTCCACGTCCTCGTCCTCGCCCGGTGGCTCCCGGGGCGGCTCCCCGCACCACGCCGACGGCAAGAACGGCGGCGGGGGTGGCGGCGGGGAGCTGGACAGAAAAGACCAGGAGCCCAAGCCCAGCCCGGAACCCGCGGCTGTGAGCCGCGGCAGCGGTGGGGAGCCCGGCACGCACGGCGGCGGAGCTGAGCCCGGAGCCTCCGGACGCAAGTCAGAGCCGCCCTCGGCACTGGTGGGGGCCGGCCACGTGGCACCAGTGTCGCCCTACAAACCGGGACACTCGGTGTTCCCGCTGCCACCTTCCGGCATCGGCTACCACGGCTCCATCGTGGGCGCCTACGCCGGCTACCCGTCGCAGTTTGTGCCTGGCCTGGATCCCAGTAAGTCTGGCCTCGTGGGAGGCCAGCTCTCCGGGGGCCTGGGCCTGCCCCCAGGCAAGCCCCCCAGCTCCAGCCCGCTCACCGGGGCCTCCCCGCCCTCCTTCCTGCAGGGATTATGCCGCGACCCCTACTGCCTGGGAGGCTATCACAGCGCCTCGCACCTCGGCGGCTCCAGCTGCTCCACTTGCAGCGCGCACGACCCAGCCGGGCCCAGTCTGAAGGCAGGCGGCTACCCACTGGTGTACCCCGGCCACCCACTGCAACCCGCCGCGCTCTCGTCCAGCGCCGCCCAGGCCGCGCTCCCTGGCCACCCCCTGTACACCTACGGCTTCATGCTGCAGAACGAACCGCTGCCGCACAGCTGCAATTGGGTGGCGGCCAGCGGCCCCTGCGACAAACGCTTCGCCACCTCCGAAGAGCTGCTCAGCCACCTACGGACCCACACGGCCCTGCCGGGCGCTGAGAAACTTCTGGCCGCCTACCCCGGGGCCTCGAGCCTGGGCAGCGCCGCGGCCGCTGCCGCCGCGGCCGCCTCCTGCCACCTGCACCTCCCTCCGCCCGCCGCCCCGGGCAGCCCTGGGTCGCTGTCTCTGCGGAGTCCACACACTTTGGGGCTAGGCCGGTACCACCCCTATGGCAAGAGCCACTTATCCACAGCTGGGGGCCTGGCGGTACCATCCCTCCCCACAGCCGGACCCTACTACTCGCCATACGCGCTGTACGGACAGAGACTCGCCTCGGCCTCCGCGCTTGGATACCAGTAACTACAGCTCCTGCTCCAACCCAGCCCTCCTTTCCTGCCTCCCCGCCCCCGGCCTCCCTGCCCCTGCCACCTCGCCGCTGCCGCCTCCTCCTCTACTGCTTGTCCCTGCCGGGATCCCCTCCCAGACCCTCCCCACAGGACTGTATTTATTTACGATAATGTTAGCTTACAAGCTGGGAATATAAGTGCATTAACGGCCCACTCGAGTCAATGGTATGCAAAAACTCTGTTTCCCCCAAATAATAATATTAATCACACGAGTAACTACATGTTCCCCACCCCTCTTTCTTTACCTTTTTTTTTTTTTTTTTTCCTTAGATTTAAGTTTTCTAATTTTTTTCCCCCCTCTTGCCTTTTCTTTTTTTCCTTCGGTGGTTTGGTTTTAGGGGGAGGGAGAGTTGGGGTTCTTGGATTCTTCTGTTTTGTTTTATTTTCCCTTCCAGGTAGTTTCTTGCATGCTTCTTAAAGGTTAAAGTTACATGTTCCCTTCTCTCTCCCTCCTTTACCTACATTCCCTCTTGTTCCCTTCCATTTGAGGTTCTGTTTTTGTTTTGTTTTTTTTCTTTTGTACAAGTAACAAGATATTTTTTAATCCATTGTGGGGCAGGCGCAGGGAGTGGTCTTGGTGGCAAGAGGTCTTCTACCCTGGTGACCTGTCCTCTGCTCTGTGGCTCTCTACCCCCTCCCCTGCAGCCTTCTCCTGCTGGGGTCTTTGATCTGCGCCCTGGCCCCCAAATTAAAGTCTTGCTCCCCTGCCTTGTTCTGAGCACGGAGAACCCTGACCCCACCAGCACCTCCCCTCCATAGAGCCTTTCTACCTTCCAGGCTGTTCCTGGCCCCAGATACCCAGTGGTCACACTGCCCACTGGTGGGGGACCCATAGGGCTCATCTTACTCCACTAAAAGGCCTAAAAGGCCCCGCTGACATGAAACTTTCCTAGTCTTTTTTTTTTTTTTTTTTTTTTTTTTTGCCCTCCATGATTGGGGTAGTGGTCCCTCTCCTGAATATAGGGGAAGGGTGGGTGATTCTTGCTAGAACCTTCCAAAGCAGACCAGTGGCAATGTCAGCAGGCAATACAACGTTGTTAGCCCCCTTGGAAAGGTTGGGGAGTGGAGACTTGGATCACAGCAGCCTCCTTGCCCCTCCCAGGCCTGATCCAACCGAGTCTCCAAAGTTGACCTCGGGCCTCCGTGGTCCCCTGGGTCTTCCCCTCTAACTTCCTCCCTCCTGGTCTTAAGCAACAGCGCCAGCTGTGGGGCCTGTTTGGGATGAACAGAGCTCTCCCTTGGTAAGACTTATTTTGTTAATAAATGGAATACTTGGCTATATTCACACCGTGGTGTTTCTCTCTTCCTCACCCATCAACCCACTTCCATACACCTAAGATGTCCTCCTTTTATCCTTGTTTAAAATACCTTATGGTTTTTCTTCGGGGATTTCCGTTCAAGGACGGATTACGTGTTTCCTCAAGAAAGAGGGGAGGAAAAAAAACTTCTGCCAATGCCTTACGAATAACAAAACCGCCTTTATTTCTTCTACTCGATTATTTAGCTCTCAGCCTCACTTCAAAGGCCTTGACATTTCCTGGGGACAGGGTGGAGGGAATGTGTAAATGTGGATTTTCCTCTGGGCCTAGATTCCAGGCACAAGGGTTCGAGAAGGGAACCGGGACCCAGATCTCTAAACACTCAGTTGCACTGTCCAGGAGCCCTGCGGGCGTGCTAAGACGACGTGCCTCTGGCGCCACCTGGTGGCAAAAGGACGAGAGACTGGCGCCTGCCCCGACGGCACCTTCCTTGCTTCCCACTACAAGTGCAGAGGATTTCCTTTTTTATGCACCCTGAAACCAAAGGGTAAATGCACCTGCAAAGAGGGGTCTTTCACACGGTTTGGGAGCTTCCCAAGGCCAGCACCAGTCATCAGCGTCCCCGGAGACTTCTCTGATTGGGGTCTGGGTTTTGCTGAGAAGGTGCGGGAATTACTCGGAACCTTGAAGATACTCTTGGTCCCTGTTTTCTTGAGCGCGGACTGGCAGTAGCTTCTGAATCACCGAACAGGCAAGGGTGGTGGGGGCGCCGTTTGTGGGGATGGTGGACAAGGGCCAGCGCGTGGGGAATATCCGAGGCTGCAGGAGAGGATCGGCGACTGCCGGAGGTCCTGCAGATTCGGGCGGCGAGCTGAGGGGGCGCCTGCGGAGGCTGCCCCCCACCCCACCCCACCCCCACGCCCCGCTCGGCTCCCGCTGCTGGACCGGCGGTGGCGGCAGGCTGAGACAGGGCGCTAGAGCTCTCGACCTTTGCGCCCCGGAAGCTCGGGGCCACTTGTTGGACGAACTTCAAAATGCCCTTCTTCGCCCCCTTCTGACCGCCCTGTAAGTCGGTGCCACTCGGTTGTTGCCGTCGCGTTGTTTTGCTTTGCTTTTTCCGTAAGGAATGCGATTTAGCAGGTAGCTTGCGCTCCACACATCTTGCTTCTGGAACGTTCGTGGCGGGGAGGTCAAGAGCACTGGGAGGTGGGAGGGTGCTGTCTCCGCCCCATCCTAGCACCCCCCACCCCCTACCGCCACGTTCTGCCCTCCCCGAACTCCTCCAGAGAATCCACTGCAGGGCGCGTCTTGAGCTCGCCTGGAGAGGTGTCGCCCCCTCCGGACACCCCAGAACCTAAGCAGAAGATTTTTCGCAGGGTTCGCTTTGGGGGCAGGGGAGGTCCCTATATCTTTGTTTCTGGGTAAAATTTCTTCGTAAGTCAAGAGAACATCAGGCTTTTGCAGAAACCAGCGCTGGCCGCTGTGAGCCCCCGCGTGCGTCCCTCGGGAGGGAAGGTGCCCCGAGACCAGCTCAGGTTCTTCCGGAGAATCATCCTCTTCCGACTTCCCAGTGTCGACTCGCTAGACGACCTGAAATGTAGCTACTTCCCTCATTTTTTTCTTTTTCCTCTGTTTGGTTTACTGTTGGTTATTTCTTTACACCTTTCCTTTTGATTTTTCCGAAGTGCCTGCTACAACCATTGGAAATTGCGCCCTCTACAGGGGACTTAAACTTTTAAACGTGTCATCAGCCCTCCCTAACTCTTCTCTTGTCACCATTCTCTTGTGGGAACCAAGAAAAGAAGAGACTCAGTATCTCCACAGAGCAAAAGAAGCTTCCATAGCTGCTTGGCTTCTACTTGAGGTGGAGAATGAGGTTCGGAACTCCAGATGATTGAGTTTCTCCAGAAAAATGTACTGGCGTCCTATGCAGACTGATGCCCCCATACCATTGTGCCCCCTCCCCCCAAAGGCAGGTAATGTCATCTAGCTTGTCCCAATCCTCCCCCTGAAATGTCAGCTCTCCCCACAACAAATTGGTGACATTCCTAAGAAAGTGCCTGTTTTAATTAGCTGGTGGGGAATTCCTTACTTTCAGTAGCTAACTTCTCATTAAACAAAGTTGCTCTTGTAATAGTGATAACTTTTCCACCAGCTGTTGTTTGTGTAATGAGTTCATCCAGCAATTCTTTGAGGGATCGCCTCCACCTTCTCTTTGCCTGCCTTCTTTTCCTAGTCCTCCTCTGCCTCTTTCTCTTCATCTCTCCCAGGGCCCGAAGTGGGGCCTGTGTTCTCAAGGCACCAGAAAGGGTAGAAGCCACAGAAATGGAACTTGAGACACTGGATGTTCCTGGCAGCGGGTCATGTTTTCACACCTCTTGCCTGGCTATTTTTGTGGCCTGTGGACAGCGTGGGAGGAAGGGAGGAGAAGAAGCAAGGGAAAGACTAACCCTCAGAGGTTTGACACCAACAGAAAGGCATGATATTATGTTTTAACTTCCCATTCATTCTCCACCCACCCCCGTGCACCCTCTCCAAACCCATCTCCTGAACATCTAACCCAAGTGGGAGGTGTGGGACCCTTAGCAACCTCCCATTGCCATAATTGCCTTGCCCTGGCCAGCCTGCTGTGATGTGTCTCTCAATATATGAACTAACTCCTTCCTGATGTATGCCTGGGTTGCTGTGGAATTTGTCTTACAATAATCCTGTAGCTCTACACTTTATTAATCATTCTGTAGGAAAAGCTGCACTCCGGTTTTCTGTTTGATTTGATTTCATTCATCCTGTCTTTTTGCAAAATAGATGGTTGAGTGCATCCGATAATGTATGGTTTAATTTGGAGCACTATGGGTTTGAATTACCATTTTCATAATGTGCTGTGCATTAATGTGTTATATCATTTATAAAGAGGAATGTGTTGGGTTTCAAACTTTCTCCTGAAGCCAAAGTCACCTAAAGGAAACAGCCAAATCACATCAACCCATCTTCTTAACCTCATTGCCAGAGCAACTCCTGCCTCCCCAACCCCCGTTAAATCTGCCAAAGCTCATAAACCAACATGAGGCTATTGTGTCCACATAATGCAGGTGGGTGTCAAGGTTTGGGGGGACTTGCACATGGCTGCCCGGGAACCATCAATGGCAGTACAAAGCTCCCCCTCATTATTGCATAACAACAGCTTTGCAGCCAACCCGTTTGTGGAGACCTCCAGTGGACGGCTCTCCATCGACCCTAATCCCTGCACTCCCTCCCCAATGGCTGTAATAACACCAGCTGTCTGTTACTCAAACTCTGACTGAGGAGGAAAAAGCACTGATTATCCAAATACAGTCATTAAAGGGGAAATGTGTTTTTAGGACTGTCAGAGTGATTAATGAGGGCTAGCCGTCTTTGCAAATGCACTTGTTTAGTCTAACTGGCAGCTTCTATTTTCCTATTGATTTATTGCAGCCGTTGCCGGGCCTCGGTGTGTGCGAAGTCAGGGCACTCCACAACTGTGCCCTGTTTAAACAGGAAAAGCATGCACCATTTTGTCCAGGAGGGAGGGAGCAGCCTAAAGTCTCTCCCTTCAGTTCAGTCTCCAGGCACCCAGGCCAACAAAGACGACATTAAAAACCTGCAGCCCGCAGAGGGAAGGAAACGGCCTCCCCTTGGTTGTCCCCAGCCACTCAGTTCCAAGGTCAGTGGAGAAGCACCAGGGCCCCAGGACAAAGCCTGCCCTATTGTAGCACTCAGCATGCCCACATTTTCCCCTCCGGTCCCCCCAAACCAGCTGTCAGCCACTGGGCCCAAGTACAGGAAAGGAACCAACAGTGGGGAAGGCACGGGAGGGGCTGAGGGAGTGAGGCCAGGGAGCAAACAGAATCCAAGCAACCCATCCCCATCCAAGGGTGGGATAAAGGTCAGGGGCTTTGTAGGAAAGTGACAGACACCAGAAAATGGTTTCAACTTGTAAAGTGGGGCGGGGCGGGAGGACACAAGAATGATACCTACTTCTTTTCACCTGTGCATGTCATGTTTAGACAAATAATGTATGTGCTGACCAAAACAGAAATGGCAGCTTGAACAGAGTGTGCAGATGTAGGCTTTGTACTTCTAAGCAGTCTATCATGGAAGCAAATAGAATTTCCAGAAGACCTGTGATGTGCCCACACCATGCTGTCTGCCATGAGACACAGAAGCAGCTCAGAAAAAAAATTCCTGCCCCATTTAGTTGCCAGAGACAAGACATCCCATGAGATAGGAGATCAAGATCACCTTAGAAAGCTGACCCTTAGACAACTCGGGGTCAAGGAGTCAGTGCCCCACACAGTCAAAAATCCAAATGTGGCTTTAACTCCCCCAGAACTCAACTGCTGATGGCCTGCCGTGGGCCCAGGAGCCTTACCAATAGCATAAAGAGTTAATTAACATATTTTGTACAGTATCTGCATTAAATATTGTATTCATACAATAAAGAAAGCTAGGGCAAAGAAAATGCGATAAAATCCAAAGGAAGAGAAAATACATTTACAAATAAATACAAATATATCTGTGTGTACATATAATATAGACACAAATATATTTATCATTACGTAAATACAGTATATAGACATCTAAGTCCACATCGCCTGCTAACAAAAAAAATCCACACATAGGTGGCCGGAGCAGTTGAAATTCATGCTGTTCAAGGGTCAGCTGTCTTGAAGTGCTAAACCACTTGGTGTAAGCAGTGGGGTTGGGGATGGGTCTAAGGAGGCGCTAATTGTGCAGATCAGATGGTCCATCTGCAGGAGCTGGAGGGAGAGCTGATGTTGGGGACCTGCCCATGGGTGCTCCGATCTGTTGAGAGGCTCCCCAACTCCTCTGAGACCTGACCTCTTTTGAAGGCTGGAAGATGGATGAGGCCTTCATTTCAGGGCGGTGAGAAGGCTGGAACTTGAGCCCTTGAGCTAGAAATTTCCATTTCTAAAGCACATCCAGGAACCTGCTTCACTAATGCTGCATGCATCTTTTCTTCTAATCAGCTTGTGCCAACCACAGAGATTCCAGACATGGAAATGGTTTGTCCTCCTTCCTAAAGGAAGTGGCTTTCTAAGTTTTCCCAGGGCAGTGGCTTATCTCCAGTATTATTAACGCTTCTTAAAGGAGAAAACGCTGTCCGTGAATTTGGATCACAGGTTGAGTTAGGAATGCTCTCTCTTCAGAGAAAAGATGACTCTGCTGACTAAGAAAAGATGGAGTAAGCTTATTTTACAAAATTTTTAAATAGACACCGGTGGCATAAGGGTATTTTGTTGAACTAGGACCGTCCTAGAAAGTTCTGAAAGTCTAGTCATGGCATGTCTCTTAGAAAAAGCATCGAAATGGGAGATTGAAAATGGGACTTTGTTCTGGTTGTGAGACTTCATTGCTGTATGACCTTCAGCAAGTCACGTCATCTCTCTGAGTCTACTTTCCCATCTGAAATGAAGTTGTTGGATCCTCTAATCCTCAAATCCTCTCTAACTGGAGTATTCTCTATATTTATAAACTGTTTAAAGAATGAGGCATGATAGTGGCCAGAGTCGGTTAGGCTTCCTTAGTCCAATAAAATTCTAAAGTGCTCTCAGGACACTGAGTGTGGCAGATCCAGAAAAAGAAACCATATAAAGCAGGTGGTGCACCCACCAAAAAAATGTCGTGTGGACGCTTCACCCAAAGAACTCGTTCCAACAAAATGAGTTAGTTGACTTTTTTTTAATTTGATGAAATGCTGAAAAGAGGACAAGGCAGGTATTTCAGAGACTGCTTGGGTGCTAACGTGGGTCACAAATTGTTGTTTTAAATAATGTGGAGAATCCTGTGAGGTTAAACCAAGGTCTACAAAAAAAAAAAAAAAAAAAGAATCATATTTTTCATCGCCTACATCCAATTGCTTTTGGAAAATGAGACTGGCAAGGAAAGAAATGGAAAGCAGATAAAAATCAAACCACAGTGAGGAGAACTTTACTCTGAGTAGGCTGTGGGTCTTTGGAACATAAAATAAAAATGGAGCTTAAATCTAAGCTAGAGTCTAGAATGAAAATGGTCATTTGGAAAAATGTCATTACATGTTCCCCATATCCTCTTAGCTCTCCTGGAGAGTACGTGTGTGTGGTATGATTTCTACGCAGATTTGTACACAGCGCATAAGGGAAGTATGTGATGGTACACTTCCTTCTTACTTCTGACAACTTTAAATATGGCACCTCCCATCACAGATACAGAAATGACAGGCCAGGCTCAGCTGAGGGCATCTCAAGAAGCCTTATTTTGTATGCACTGTGTGGCATAGTTAAACATAACAATATAAGCTGGGCATTCAATGAGAAAACTGAAATTTAAGAAAATTGCGTACCATCTCACAAAGAACTCTCGAGTCAGGAATCTAACACAGTTCTGATTATAAAACTCTTCACTAAGCCAAGTGGCTTCAGATTTTGTGCCCGAGATGGGTCTAGATGCTACAGATGGATAGATGGATAGGCTACACAGCCTTAGTAGAGATGAAAGCCCCTCCCTGAAATCAACATGGATGGAACCAGAGGGGATTATCTTAGTGAAATAAATCAAAAGAAGATAGATACCAGATGATCTCACTCATGGTGGAACGTAAATAGACAAAGCAAAAGAACAGAAAAAACAAAACCAACCTTGGACACTTGCAAGAACTGAGGTTACCCGCAGGGAATGGGATGTGGAAATGAGAGGGGGCGAGTGGTGGCGGAGCCCACTGTACAGTGGTGAAGAACACTTGGTGATTTGGTGGAGGCCAGGGTGTGTTGACATATAGTTGAAGAATGGGGAACCTATACATATGAGGAACCTACACATAAGAGTTTATATTAATTTCTAAAACAAAGTTACCTCAATAAAATACTATTTTTAAAAGTAGATTGATAGAATAAGGGGAACCATTCCATCAGAATACTTTGGCTTGTGTGCTTGCATAAATTCAAAACTATATTGGTCCTGCTACTCCCTTCCAAGTGCCAAGATGCTTTGGGAGTTTGACTCACTGGGTAAACATGAGAGTACACACAACATATCAGGTCCTATTGTTTTCTCTGGGGGAAAAGGTAGGAGAGAGACAGTAATTTGGTGGTGGGCAGGGTATGTTTTCATATAGCTGAGGAAAGAGAACCTGTACATAAGAGTTTATATCATTTAGTAAATCAAAGTTACCTGAATAAATATTAAATTAAAAAATAAAATGAAAGATAAAAAGGTAGGAGAGGCATCAGTCTGGCCTCAGAAGCTTAGTCTAGTAGGAGTTAGAGGTGAAAAATAAGATGTAAGGAACAAAAGCTCTGTTGATGCCCACCCCTAGGGGCTAGACTAATTACACTGTGGTAACAAATTCACCCCAAAATCTCAGGAGCTGAATACAGCAAGGGTGTGTTTTTCATTCATGCTACATCTTTATCGTGGATTACAGGGACCGTATCAGTCAGGTGTGAGCAGGGAAGTCGGAGGAAGACACTTATCAGGACACATGGGCTTATGTGCCTGTGGTGGCTGACTAAGCATGTGAGACGTCTGTAGGACAGGGAGGCAGGAAAGGACGACCCACTGGCATGAGCCGTTTACAATCCCTAAGCTCTGGAAGATCCAAGCCCTCTTTAAAGGTTTACCTGCTCAGGTCAGGCCCACCCTGGGTCATTTTCCTTTTGATCAGTTTAAGGTCAGGTAATGAGGAGGGTAGAAGTTACATGGTGGCTCTTCGTGGCAGACACACGGGAGCATGAATGAAGCCCCAGGTTAGGAGCAGGTGGCACCAAGTCAGAAATGTGCTGCTAATCACAGTGTGGATGTGGGCAGCTAGACCCCTGTCTTTCAGGATCCTAGTGGAAAGAATGCTAACCAATTCCTACAACAGTGATTGGTTAGGGACAAACGCAGAGACACTGACAGATTGGAAGAGAAGGCAGGGAGGAAGGGCAAGACTTTCCCAGGAATGTGAGGTGGTGGTGCATGTGGAGAAGAGAGATAGGGAGTAAAGAAGCAGCCTCAGGGAGAGAGCCCTGCTTCGGGAGATAGTCAGATCTGTGCTTGAATCCATCCTGGTAACTTCCTGGCTGTGTGACCTTGGGCAGATGGCTTAGCTTCATAGCCCTATAGTGCCTCTCTTCAACTCTAGAATGGAAGTAACAGTTGGAATGGAGGGAGGGAAGGAGGGAGGAAGGAAGGAAGGAAAGAAGGGAGGGAGGAAGGGAGGTAGGGAGGGAGGAAGGATCTGAAAAGTTCCTTCACAGAAGCACCTAGATCCTTGTTTGATTAAATGATGGGGACTGTCATTCAGTCTAACCAAGCAACCCATCAGAAACATTCCAATGTTGCGCGTAATGAGAAGGGCCCACTGACTAGCAGAGTCATATCAGGGTGATCACAGCAGGGAAGAGCTGGAGACTCTTACACAACAATTACATTTTTTTAGGTCAAAGTGACAGATGTCATTTCTGCTCATAGTCCTCTGACCAGAACTGGTCTCTTGCCCACCCCCATAGTTTGGAAGGGGGTCCACCACAGTGCTATGCCAGTACTCTCAGCAACTCTCCTGCACTGCCCAGGCTCCTGTTACCCACGTCTATGGTGAGATGAAGGCACTCAGCACCTGCCAAGGGCCACCATGTGAGTAAGAGAGAAACCAGGACAGGAATTCACCCCTCCCTCTCCCCAGCTCCCCTCCACCCTGATTGCTGCTTCTCAAACAGAAGTTCTTTCACACCCACTAAGCCCTGTCTAGCTAGAGAAAGTTTATGTTTGAAATTTAGGAAATGCGCCCCTGGGGATGGAATGGTCTAGCCAGATCAAGCTGGTCTCACTATGTTAGAGCAGAAGTCTCAGGAGTGAGATCTGAAGTTCAAAGAGATGTGTGACCTTCTGCCCACTTGTGGTCCTGAGATCCCCACCAGCGAAGAACCACCTATTTGAGTCTTGAGGCAGCATATTTGAAGCCCTCCTCACCAGGCCGGGAGGCACCTGGGATGGATTAGAAGCTTCAGCTGTGAAACTACAAAAGACGCAGGGCTGATTCAAAGTGATAATGACCCATGGTCACTGACAAGCCAGCCATCAGCAGTGTGTGCTCTAAGTTGAAATGGTGATGGTCCAAGCAGCGGGGACCAGACGTGACCTTTTTCTTCTCTTCATTTTGTGCCATTTGTGTACCAGGCTCTGTGCTAAGCACTTTCACACCAGGTTTCATTTACTCCTGGCACCAATCTGCCTAAGTCTGTTACTGAACACATTTGGTCCAAGGTCACCAAGCCAGTGAGTTGTAGAGGCAAGATTCCTACCAAGTCTATGACTCCAAGACCTATCTTTCTGCCCCAGGGCCTCTGTGCACTGCTGTGGAAGTTGTGTCCTAATGGAGGGACCCCACCAAGTGAGCACATGAGGGCTCCATGCCACCCCGGCCCAGGCTGCATCAGCCTGGAACAGCCTTTCTCTAAATCTCCCAACGTCCCCAGTGGGTGGGGGCAGAGCCTTATTAACCTGTGAACTGCTCTAAAAACTATGGCTCACATTTCTGAGTGTTTATCCAAAACCACAAAAATACTACCCTATTTATTCTACTCTAAGCCACACCTTTTTTTTTTTGCCATTTTAATATTCCCCAAATTTGGATGCGGCTTACATTCAAAAGTAGCCATATTTTACCTGAAAAGATAGGTGCTAAGTACAATATTATTAAATTCTGCTAATTTTGTTAATCCTTTATTATGTACTTAAGATTTTTTAATAAGTTACTTATTAAAAGTCCACTAGCTCTCATTTTTTATTTTTTTGAACTTTGAAAATCTTAGCATTTTTGCTTTTTGTCTTTTTCATGAGAAACTTTAAGAAACTGGGGCATGACATAATTGATGGTGGCCTAGAATCAAATAAATATGGAATTCACAGAGAGATATGCAGTCCTATGTTTACTGCAGCGTTATTTACAATAGTCAAGAACTGGAAACTACCTAAGTGCTCTTCATCAAATGATGGAGAAAGAAGATGTGGAACATATGCATGGCTGGAATACTACACAGTCCTTATGAAATCCTATAACTTTCGACAACATGGATGGAACTAGAGAGGATTACACTAAGTGAAATAAATCGGGAGAAAGACAAATACTGGATGATCTCACTCACATGTGTAATATAAAGAAGCAAAACAAAGGAACAGACAAAAAGAAAACCCAACCCTTGGCCATTGGCAATAGAGCTGAAGTTGCCAGGGTAGGATGGGTGGGAGCCACTAATAAATAACAGTGGAGTCTAATGGACAGAGGTGACTGACTTTTGATAATTTGGTGGCAGATGTGCTGTATTGTCACATATGGGCTTGTATTATTTTGTAAATCAAAGTTACCTCAATAAAAAAAAAGTTTCAATAGATCCCAGGTCCACCACTGAGACTTGAATGAGTACATATTTGTGGAACTGTTTCTTAAAAACCAAATGCATGTGCTAAATGCTAATGGAGGAGAGAAAATGCATAAAACATGACCCCTATTTCCATCAAAGCTGCTTAAAATCCAATAGGAGGAAACAGCACAAATGCATACACTAATGTCAAGTGTAATATTAACAAGTGAAGGGGACCTCAAAAAGTGCCAGCGTTCAGAGCACCCTGGGGCCTGGTGGAAGGGGTGGCAGGGAGAGGGGAAGAAGTCCTCCAAGTCAGCAATGCCTGGGCGGGTAAGTAAGAGCAGAGCCCAAGACCAACGGTGCTGGGGTCTTTCCTCCAGGTCCCACCAACCAACTTCTGTCTGCAGGGAGACACAGTAGAACTGGAGTTGTCGGGGCTCTGGGCACCAGCATAGGAGCAGCTACCCAGTTGCCCAGTCCAACGAGGGTGACATCTCAGGACAGAGCTAGCGTAACGAAGGGAAGGGAAGGAAGACCTTTTGCAAAACCCAGCTTGGGGCTTATTATTGAAATATGTACCCCACCTGCTGGCCCAGCTGACCTAGTCACCCACCGGGAGATTCCCCACTTCCAGAACCCATCTTCCTGGCTCAGTTACAGGTTCAGGGCTCAGAGCACAGAGAGAGGGATCTGGGCAGCCTCTTGATGGTGACACTGACCATCAGCCTTCATGCCCACCCCCTTCTGACACTCACCTTCGCTCCCTGACCCTGTTCCCTCCTCTGGGAGTTTTGGAGGTTGTGGAAGCATCCTTCTTTGCACCCCTAGCTCCTAATCATCACCCTCCCCCCTCCCTCCCCAGTGCCACTCCTAAACACACACACACATACACACACGCATTCCCTCTCACCATCACCTCCCTTCCCTCCCCCACCCCTTCCCCTCCATTTGTTTCAATGAACAGCCCCTTTTATCTATTCTGTAGGTACAAATGAAGCTGTCAAATTTGATCAGGCGCTTGATATGACAGGCTGTGGGAGTCAGGACCCCTTGAACAGAGTGGGCCTTGTCTGTCACAGCCCGCCTGACACTTCCCATAATGCCCAGACTGATGAGATTCTGAGTAGGGCCCAGCACATTTTCAACTCTATTTTGGGTAAAAACCCTTCTTGAAAGATCTTGAAAGGAGCTGGCAGTTCAGCCGCCCGGATGATTAATGAGGGTTGGCTCCACTGGACGGATTTCTCCTGGTGCCAACAGCCGTCCTCCCTGCTGCTGACGCCCCCCTCACAGCAACACCCCCAAGACGCTCTCCACCAACACTCGGACATTCCCCCAGCACCCTCACCTCCAGCATCTCCCCTTCCTCTCCCTTTTTATGCTGGAGCAGCCCCCACATGTGAAAAAAGTTAAATGTCACAGCTGAGTGAGGCCTGGCTTGAGAGCGCAGGGTCTGCTGGGCAGATTTGCAGATGTGAGGGGTGCAGAGGGTGGGCTGAAGGGACTGAAGAGAACGGTGACCCGAGATCTTCTTGAGTATTGTGTCACTTGCCCCAGTGGTCAGGGCTGGTCCTCTCTGCTCTTTCTCATGGAGCTCAAGAGTGCTGGGGACAGAAGCCATGAGGTGTGTAATGTCCCCAAAACACTTTGATAAAGCATCAAAGTCCTTGTTTTTCTTTTATCTCAGTGTTTCTCAAAGAGAACACAATTGATATTTGGAGCAAGACAATTCTTTACCAAGCAGGACCCTCCTGTGCACAGTGGAAGGTTTAGCTAAATTCCTTGGACTCAAGACACTACATCTTTGTAGCCATCCCTCTCCCTGCCCAACATGGAGACAATCAAAAATATCCCCTATGATTCCAAATGCCCCAGGGTCCCACCCCACCCTCCCCACCCCCCGTTAAGCCCCACTCAGGGTGGAGAGCCTTGCTTTCTCCCACATGCTTGGGGGGCCTTGCCCACTTCTCTGCCTCCTTCAGCTCCCACTCCCATTGTGGGGAGAATGCCATGACAGAGTAGAAACGGGACTAGAGAAAGGGGGGTTGGGATGTTCACCCACCACTCTCAAAGCTAACCTCTCCTTTGCTGCTCACCTCCAATAGCCCTGCTCTAAACTCTATATTGTCCCTTCCTCTTCTGCTTTCCTGTCTACCGGGGGGATGTGGCTTGTCATTAATTTACAGGAAAAAAGAATGGTACCCACAATTTTGGGGTTTCCAAGCTCGGAATTCTTCAGGAAAAGGCACATTGGTTTCCCCTGATGGCCTGTGAGCAGGCCAATGAGCCCATTCCCCAGGATCAGGTCATGAGAGATGGTTCTCAAGAACGCCAAGCCACACCTCTTTTCCTCACTGCCCCCCACCCCAGTTTTCTTCACTCCCTTTCTTTCTGTAAGAGAGAGGGGGGCGGGGGGAATCCCATCATTCACTGAGCCTCAGGCCCCTGGGTAAATAACCAATAGATCTGGTACCATTTTGCCCAAATGGACCCAGAACCCCCAGCAATGTGGACTCACTCTGCTCTCCAGCACCCAGCACAGCAGGCACTGAGACTCTGGGCAGACAGTCATGAGCAGAAACACATGGCTCCTGCCTCATGGGGCTTCCAGACAATGAGAGAAAAACTAAACCAATCAATAGGTGATTATAAATTATGGTAGTCTTCCTCAAGGAGAAGCAGTGCTCTGTAGTGCCTGCAGAGACCTTTGTTTGAACAGAAATCAGAGAGAACTATAGGAACACAGCCATGGCCCTGAGGTCTGAAGGCTGAGTGCGGTCAGCCAGCTGAGGAGGGAACAGTAGCTGGGATGGAGGAAATCCACATCCAAACATCAGCTGAATTCTCCTGTCCTGAAGACTCTTTTCCTTGGAGCTGCGCCTCCATGGACAGACAAAAGCTCTGGCCACGCCCTGGAAGAACCATAAATGGAATAGAATGTGGGGAGTCAGGGGGAGAGGCGAGCACTGAGCACCCAGTCATCCCACCCGCAGGGCCACCCACACCCAGGCAGCCAGGCAGGACCCAGACTGGTACCAAAGCAAGGGAGAAGGAGAAGGAAGCCGTCTCCTGCTGAGCGGGACCTCTCCAGGGAGTTCCAGGGAGGCCGGCAGACAGAGCTATGTTTTCTAGCCCCTAGAGCTGTGGTATGGACAGCTGTTGATGGGCACAGAAATTAAACTAATGGTCACTCAAGGCAACATGTAATTACACTGTTCTTGATGACAGTGTGAAGTTTGAAGGCAACTCCTCTTCCAGAAAGATCGTTGTTTGATGAAATATGGAAGAGCATGTTTCTTACTGGCGGAAACCTGTAGATCTTCATCAGCTCCCCGTTATCTCCTCAAGGCCAAAGCTCTAACGTGGCACTCAAGTCCTCTGCAAAATGACCCCATATGTCTTTCCACCCTTCACGGAGGTTAAACATGACATCAAGCTCGGCGTAAAACCCTCACCTCCAGCTGCTCCTTCTTCCTGGAAAATCTATCCTCACAAATTTGCTGCCCTCATTTTTATCCACCAGTATGGCTTCCCCTTGTTCTGAATCCCGTGAACCTCTTATTTTTGTCTCTGGAAAGTCCTTCACTAGCCCCTCATCACTCCACCCACCCATACACATGGTATCAGTGCGTAAGGCAAAACGGTTGTTTATTAAGTCTCCGTGCCCCCTGTGCCTAGGACAGCCAGGCATAAGGTGGGTCGTCAATTAATGCTGACTTTCTTCCTGTTCATTGGAAAACAGCGAAGAGGCTAAAACATTTGTCAACATCTAAGAACTGAAATCATTAGCTGGGTGAGGGAAAAACATGGAGGTAAGAGTCAAAGGAGGGAAAACACTGCAATCAGGAGAGAAGACAAATGCAGAGTCTCTTGCGAGGCCCAGGGTACAATTGCTCCACAGCAGGGTGGTGCTCAGGGCACAGGCAGCACCCAGGGACTCTCACTACAGCAGCGACCCCTAGAGGCAGACAGAGGAGAGACATGGGCGCTGGATGCTCAGTGACCTCTTTCCTCTGCCATCTTGCCACAGTGGCTGAAATCCCCCCCACTCGGCTCACTCCTTGGAGTTAAAGAAAAAAACTCTGGAACACAAAATCATAAAAATTGTGCTTGCGGCTCACCCTGGTGGCTCAGGCATTAAGTCTGTGGCACCAATGAAGGCCCTGTAAAGCCCAAGGACCTGGGCTCACAGCCAAGGGCTGGGGCAACAACCAAACAACTAAACCAGTCCATCTAAATCAATCGTTTTCCTCCTCTCTCTTCCTCCCTGCCTGCTCACCTGCTTCCTTCCTCTCAAAATACAAATAAAAAAGAATGTGCTTGTGAACGGGAAAGAAGGCAGGCCTCTTAATACATCAGCATTCACCAAAGCTGTTCAGGAACAGCCAGCGTCTGGATAGACAAGGAGCAGAATCTGCAGAGAGTGAGACACAAGACCATGGGAGTGAGAAGGAGCCAGGTCAGGAAACCTCCAAAACAAGAACATTATCCTAGGAAAGGCAACTCCATGGTTAGCACCCCAGGAGACCTGCCACACACACCCCAGGGATGCAGAATGGGAGTGCATTTCATCCAGGAGCAGCCCTGCCACCACACAAACCATGACATTTATCTACAGACATCTGCCACCATGAGGGAGGGACCTTGACCTTTGCTCACTGCTGTACCCACAGGATTGCATCTGTGCCTAGTCCCCAGCAGCCACTCAACAGGCAGTTCTCAAAGAAACAAATGTATTGATAAGGCTGTAAAGATACTGAGACTAGACCCCTAAAGGAAAACTAGCCCTTCTCAATTCTGCCCAGTGACCCAGAAGACCTGGAAATTGAGGCCCAGGTGACTGGCTGAAATCAGTCAAGTCTCCCCACTGGGCATGTGGGTCACTCCTGAGCAGCCCCGGAAGGCCTGCATGCCACAACCTTAGCCACCAGCTCTGGGAACAGAGCTGAGCTCCCTGCTGTCTTTCAGGATTTCTTCAGGGAGAAAAAGAATTTTCCTGGCCATTGGGCCAGAATATAAAAACAAGGCTACAGAAATCAGGCCTACGAGGGAACAAGTGGGCCAAAAACAATATGCTCCTCTCTGCGCTGTTTTTTTAGGACCTCAACTTCTTTTCCCAGTGAGGGGAAGAAGGAGAGGGGAGCAAAGTCTAATGACCCTGTGCCCCTGGCCAGGACAGAGGCCCTGGCAGGCAGTGAGTCAAAGAAAACTTTTCCGAGACAGATTACCAAGAGGGTAACTAGGTACACAGAGCACATGTGAACCGGCTCCTCGTTTCCAATTCAGGACTGTCAGATGGTGATTAATGACTAACGGCCACAGAGCAGCCTTGATTGCCAAGTGCCGTATTGTTAATGCTGACATTTAATGAGGCTGGACACAACTCCAGCACAATTCCACACCGTCATCTGCAAATAGCGCTCGACGGACTTAATTGGTTAAGTATTTGTGTGTGTGTGTGTGTGTGTGTGTGAGAGAGAGAGAGAGAGAGAGAGAGAGAGAGAGAGAGAGAAAAAGCAGAAGAAAGGATCGGGGTCTGTGAATTTGCTCTGCATGGATGTCTATATTTTAACGTGTGTAACACAGTGAGGTGGTGTGAATCCGGACGACCAGATCTGCAGATCTGCCCCAAACCTAGTCCCCAAGAGAAAAGTCTCTGATAGGCTGAGACTCCATCTTCCCCCCACACCACCACTCCAGCTGACCCCTGCTGTGCTCTCCCCTCCACCAGCACCATCATCGCTGTCTCTTGGGAGCAGCTGGGAGTTGGCGTGTGTGTAAAGTTGAAACACGTGAAAGAGTTGAAAGGAGAAGTTGTCTAGAAGTGGGCCCCTGTCCAAGGCTCCTGAGAAGCCACTTTTTCACTGGACTGGGATCAATGGTCCCTTGGCCCGTCTGACTGGGCGGTTCCTCCTTTGCCAAGAGAGAACTATGTTACCACCATTCCGGAAATCAACACTCTCTTAGGAGAGGAATGGAATCCCTCTTATTGTTCTAGAAACAGAGCCCCAGGCAATAGGGACAGTGAGCCTGCCAGCAAGCATTCCCTGGGCCAACTGAGTAAGGTGACAAGGGGGCCAGGAAAGGAGACATTGGTTCCAAAAGGGCAGAGCCACTCAAGGAATCAGTATTCACGGAACGCCACGCTCACCATGCCCTGGCTTGGTCATCCTGGGACAGAAGGGAGCAACGGCACCCAGGGAGCCGGAGAGCGACTTGGGAGAATTGTGTAGAAGAGCTGCCTAAGGCCAGATGGCAGCACTGCCGTCTGTGCTGCGAAGATTTCAGAGAGGGATTCGCTGGTTTAGCAGAGGGGGCTAGGAATGTCTAGAAAAAGCAGGGAGCACGTCAAGTGGTCTGAAAGATGGGAAGCCCTCAGGGAGAAAGAACAGAAAGAACATTCTCCAGGTAAGGGTTTTAGAAAATTGAGTTCCTCTCATTACCCGTCAAGGTTTGTCCTCAAAGTAGGCCCCTAAAACCAACAGCGGCACAAATATGACCATGAATATGGCTGGGAACCTACGAGAAACACAGGCTGCACCCCAGACCCAGGGCTCTGACTTCGTGTTTGAACAAGACGCCCAGGTCCTCGCGTGCATGTTAGCCTTTGCGAAGTGCTGCTCAGATGACCCTGGTCAAGAAACCGCAGGTGGAGGGGAGTCTGACTCGAGGACCCGATGTTTGGACATCTTCTGATGTTGGCTCACTGTGCTGCTACATCAAGCAACACCCCCTGAACCCCTGAACCCCGACAGGAGACCAGGGCTCCCCACAGTATCTCTGTCCTCCCAGTGTCCCTGGAACGCCTCCAGGGACCTTCACTGTGAGTCCCAGTACTTTTGCCATTCAGAGCAGAGCCATGACAGGACTGCCGGGCTGCCTGGGGTGTAGGCCTCCCACACCGGAAAGGCCCAGCAGCTTTGTGGGACTCACCCCCTGCTGGCCCCAACTGTGGGCTGAAGGGCTCAAGTCATGGGTAACTTTCTCCTGTGGGTGTCCCAGGCCTGGGTCCTTATTCTAGCCCACTGCTTGGAGCCTAATTGCCCTGCACTTTAGAATTCAGTTCACCCCTGAGGCGCCATGTAATTACCACCCACCAGGCCTTCATTCTCTCAGGCGTCCCTAACCTCGGGGTTGCCTGCTTTAGCAGCTCCATCTCTGGGAAAGGGGTTCAGGCTCAGAAAATGATCATTATCAACTAATGTTAACCAGGATGTACAGCCATATCAAAATAAAGTGCTTTAAAAATAAAAATAAAAATAAAAATAAGCTAATGTTGGCATGCCACGGTAGCCTAGTGGATAAGGCCACCAACAGTGCAGACCACATGCATCCCAAGGACCCCGGCCAGGGTGGGGGGAGGGAATGACAACCAAAGTGAACTAAATAAAATAAATACTTCCTCCTCTCTCTTCCTACCTGCCTGCTTGTCTTCATTTCTGCCTGCCCTTTTCCTTTAAAAAAAAAAAAAAAAAAAAAGCCAGCTAATGTTTCTTCTTGTGGTGCTGGCCCAGAGCACCCTGCTCCCCCATGACCCAAGCTTCCAAAATCTTGAGACACCACCTTCCCTGCTGAAGCCCCTCCTCTTTGAAACAGCAATCCAACAGGGACTCTTCCCACTAAGCTGCCTCTTCCTCTTCCCCCTGCCAAATTATCTTTCCCCGGCTTCCTTAAATGCTTCTGTGACCTCAGTCCTGGAGACACACACACACACACACACACACACACACACACACACACACACGGACACGGACACGGACACGGACACACACCCCGCCCCCCAACAATGTGTGGAAAGAATGTGGACTGGGAGCCAAGAGCCTGGTTCTGGTTTTGCTCCCTGGACGACCCTTCAGGTATCCACATGCCTCAGTTTCCTCCTCGGAGAGTGTGGGGCATGGATAAAACGGATGATCTCTAAGGTCGTTTTCAGTGGGAACACTCTTATTTTATTTCAAAGAATTATTGTGAGAGCCAAACGAGAGGAGAGAATAGATGTTCTAAGACATTGAAATGTAAAATATACAAATCCAGAGCAATAAGGAGTCTCCTTTCCTGAACTTGTCCACCAGTGCATGTCTTTGCAAATGTCCTGTTGTTTTCATGGTTCATGTTTTCCTCGACAGATTGGGAACAACATGAGGGCAGATATGGCAGTTTCTTTTTCTTTTATATCCTCTCTTGGAGGCTAATACTCACAGAAGTCACCCAACAAAGTCACTTCCTGGGTGACAGACCTATGACCCTTCTGGCAGCTGGTTCATTTAAACGGACTTGTTAGAAAATTAACAGGAAAGTGGTCACCTTTGCTTCTTAGACAGGGGAAGATAAAGAGCCTTTTTAAAATATACATGTCTCATTTCTCATGCAAATAAAAAAAAGGTTTCCTAGCTGGATTTGGAAGTTCAAATGGAACTTTTAACACTACCTTAGTGCAGACCAGTGCACCCAAGGTTTCATTCCAGTCCCCAGGTACTACTGAATACTCTACGTGCTGAGTGCCAGGCTCTGCTCAGGGGACACAGAAGGAATATTATAAAGTAATAGAATTGTTTTAAACAAACAGAACGGGACTTAGGTATCAAAATAAAATATTTGGCCCATTCAAAATAGTTTCTTTGGAATAATATATACTTAACCTAATACCTCACCATGCTCAAAACTTTTTGGCATTCTTGGCAAACCATCTTTAAAACATTCAGTGTGCCCTGGCAGAGTAATAGTTGGGGCCACTGCCTCTGGCTGAGACCTCAGTCCACTTATATCCTAAGGTCCCAGGTTTGTGACCCGGGGACTGAGGGAACAACCAAGATGAACAACTAAATAAAAATAAAATGCTTTCACTTCCTCTCCTTAACTGCTTGCCTACTTGCCTTTATGCCTACCTGCACCTTTCCATTTAAAAAAACAATAACAAAAAACTAGTCACATTCTTTATTGACAATGACAAATCTCTATGTATTAGTTAGGAAACAGGATGATCAGACGTATCAATTAAGCAAAAAATCTAAATAATATGCATCTAATTATGATGCTTTTATGCGCATACAGGCCTTCCCATGTGAATACTTTAAAGGTCTTCTTTCACTGACTGGCATGAGTTCAGCCATGTTTGTAAAAATCAATCTTATGATAGATCTGCTTGCATCCACCTTGGTATAGCATCCCACCCTCCCCAACCCCATCATGTAATCTCAATACAGCAGCCCAAGAGATCTTTTAAAAGATAAGTCAGATTGTGCACTTCCCTACCCCAGCAAGTGTCCCTGTCCTACTTGGATTAGAAGCCAAAGTCTATAGTGTGGTTTCTGAGACCCTACATGACCCAGGTCCAGTTTTCTCTCCAACCTTCTCTCCCACCACTGTCTCCTTCAGTGTTTTGGCTCCATGGCTTCCTTGCTGTCCTCAGACCTGCTAGGCATGTTCCAATGTAGGTATTTTGCTTTAGCTGTCCCTTCTGTCTGAAAACTTTTCCCCACATCCTTGTGGCCAATTCCCTTATTCCCTTCAAGTCTCTAGTCACCTCTCATCTTCTCAATGAGATCGAGTCTGACCTTCTATGTAATACCTCTATTAATAATGTGTCTATTTAATACTTTCCATTTAACAGTTCTACACACACACACGCTCACTCACTCCTGATCTTACTCTGGTCTTCTTTTTCATTTTTTCATGATACTTATCACCTTTCACCATACTGGGTAATTTATCTATATACTATTTATAGCTTTTATTGTTGTATGTGTACCCCTGCTAGAATCTAGGCTCAGGAAGGTCAATATCTTTATCTGTTTAATTGAGCCCCCAAAACCTAGAATTGGCACAATAGCTAGTATTCGGTAAATATATGTCAAATTGAGCTGGACTGAATTGGATTGGATTGGGTTGAATGACAGGTCCCCACTTATATAAAGCATAGTCTCTACCTTGCAGTTGCTCACAAGTCTGATAGTGAGAACTACAGAAACACACACAGAAGTAACTGAATAGTATACAAAAATACATGACTAAGTAGAATCCACAGGAATGCTGTAGGAAGCCTGGGAGGGATTAGTTCAAGATGAAAGAGGAGAAAGGACTCAAGTTGAGCCTTCTTGCTAGTAAAGCAAATCTTTTCCTTATCCCCAGCACTTGCCCCATCATTCTAAGCTCTAGTCATTTGCTTAAGCCATCTCTCTGCCTGAAGTCCTCCACCCTTGCTGGCTGCCTAACCAAACCTTACCCACCTATCAATGCTTAGCCCCAGACCCCTTTCTCCACCCAGCTTTCCTTGATTACTTGAACCCTCACCGCCTTCTCTTTCTCTGAACTATAGCACCTGAATTTTCTAATAGATCATTTAGTCCTTATACAGAACTGCTATGTGGTTATGTGTATTAACTACCTCAGCAAAGGACCATGTCCTTTGTTTCTTCTCTCTTTTGAGTGGTACTGTGCAGTAGCGACACCCAGCAAGTGTCACCAGTCAATTGGTCAAGAGGCAGAAAGAAATGAGGAGGACATTCCAGTGAGCAGACCTCAAAATAAGGATATAGTGGTATAAACTGACATGAAGTCGTGAACAATATTTACATCAGCACTTCTCAGTCCTAGCAGAAATCTGAATCAGGTAAGAGCTTTTAAAAAGATCTCCATGTAGGGGCCCTAGACCAATCTTATCAGAATGTCGGGGAATGTGGCCGAGGCATCACTATTTTGTAAAGCTATGCAAGTGATCCTAATGTGTAGCTAGAATGAAGACAACCAGAGCACAGAGAAAAGATCAGGAGTGAAACACAAAGGACAAAAGAAACTGGGAAGCAGGCCTTAAAAATCGTAACAGCGCCTGTCCTTCTCCATCTTGTTCCTATTAGTTTGTCATGGGGATTTGTCTTTGTCAGAGTGGTCTGGATGGATCAGCTGTGGACAGATGCTTCCTCTGAAGTGGAGAGAACAGACAGCCCCAACAAATGTGGGCTTGGTCAGAGTCAGCCTGTACGCAGAGGATTCAGAAGAGCTGGGAGAAGCTAGAGGACTAGTTTAGTCCACTTGAAAATGTATGTTGCAACATACACACACAAGCACGCACGCACGCATGCACGCACGCACGTCCTTAGCATTCTTATGCCTGCACATCCAAGAGCCAGGAAGTATATAAACTACATTCAAGCTACCGTTTCCGAAATTCCTGGCTAAATCTTCTCCTTCCCCACCTCCCTCCACATCTCCTGAAGTCAGACAGCAGTTCCACCTCCTGGCTTTAAGCGGTAACTTGGCTCCAGGGCATTGAAGAGCACCCCAGAAAATTGAAGAGCTCTTCTAGTCCTCACCTGGTCTGATGTGTAGATGCTCTCTGACCCCACTACCTTTCCTCCTCTCCCTCCTCCTGACTCCTCCTTCCTCTCAATACCCAACTCAGAGACTTCAGCCAGCCACCACCAGACTGCACTTCCTGGAAGCGGCTTACAGGGGTGCCCATGCAGTTGAGGGGTCTCACCTCCCAAAATATCTCTGACACCAAATGCCACTATCTGCAAGGGCCACCGTTAGGGGTTAGGCTGTACATACAGGTGTCTCTGGGAGAGGTCACAGGGCTAAAATTCAGAGTGAGACTTAAAGGACTGAGATGAAAACTTGTCCTGGGCTCAAGATCTGCTTATTTGGTCTTGGAGGGTGCGGGGTAGGAAGAGCAGGGGAAGGAACATAAAGGGAAATATGTTGGCACTTAGTGGCTGAAGGAGGGCGAGCGAGTGCCAGGGCACAAGGAGGAGGGTTTGGAGGGTGTGGAAAGACAAGGCGGGAGCACTGACATGCCTCCCCAACTCCATGAGCCTGCCAGGATGCAGCCTGGGACCTAGGGTCCCAGGCCAGCCGACCTCTCAACAACCTCCCTCCACCTTCATGCTCCCCATCACAGTGAAGGAATCCGGGGCTGCCAGCTCCGGTCAAAGTCTAGGGGGAAAAGACCAGCCCCCAGCAGCGAACCCCATATATACCCAGAGGTAACTCGAAACCCCAGAGCTGGCCCTGGGAGGAGGGAAAGGGAGAGGGGGATGAGGTTTTTCCACTTCCATTCGCAACTGTCAGGCGAGTGATTAATGACCAACAGGTTTGGAATCGCCTTTATTGCCAGATCAGTATTGTTGCCGGTGACAGCTAATGAGGTTGGACAGGCTTCCCCACACTGAGCTTTATGGGGCCGGCTCCCTCCCCTGCAGAGCTCACCAGCCCTGCCAGCTTTTGTGCACAGGAATGTTCCAGCCCCACACGCCCCCCTTCCTTCTTCCAACCCCCCCACACCCCGCTTGCACCACATCTCACCCAGAACTTTGCCCATCCACAAAGGAAGCTGGGTAGCAGGGTTTCCCACCCCCAGCCTGTTCAAACAGACCCCTCTGGTGCCTCCACCCCTACATGCCCTCCCCACCCATGCTGGAGCTCCAACAGTGGGACTGGAGGTGCTTGGGGTGGGGCGAAGAAGGAAAGAAACAGAACAAACATTACAGTCCTTGGGTTTGAGGCCCGGGGAGGAGCTTCTGCACACTTGCTCTGGACAGCCTGACCTGCAGACTTGACCCACCATTCCAAATCAGCCATAAAACTCAAGAGGTATTTTACACATTTGCCTCCTCAACCCAGCAAATATGTTGATGGGGTGAGGTGGGGAAGGGAGGGAAATTAGGAAAGCAGGTTTGGTAATAGTTGATGATAATTTTTAACCAAAATCTTGAGGCTGGAAGCATAAAGGCAGGTTTCAGTGCTGAAATCAACTTGGTCTGAGGTCTCAGGGTAAGGAAATACTGGCTTTGTTTTCTGGTCTCTTACAAATAATCTTTACCTTTGTGCCAGTTCACATCTTGATACGGTTAAGCACGTGCTTGCCTGAGGTTTAATATTTGAAGGAGTTGGAGCAATGTAATAAGCAAACAGCTTAAAAGGCCCAGAAAGACCCCCTCAGCTTAAAAATCTATTACTTTTCAATGTGATATAAATGTATTTTGCTTCTGCTCAGAGCAATTTCCTAGTTTACTCTTATTAAACCAGGAGACGGCATAGCAGAGTTCTTGATTTATGAAACACATACTAGATTCATTAAAACCTTAAAAGATTTAATACATTTTATCAGGACATTAAATCTGTGCAGGCTTTTTAAATCAAATACCTGCCACAGTCCATCCCCCGCCCCTTGCACACTTAGGGACACTGCAGTGTGGCCTAATAAGCATTCAGGGTGTTTCAGGCCTGATTTCTAAGTGGCATGAAAGTTCTCCCCACTAGGATTTATAGCCCAGCCTCTCCCCAAGTCTGATCTTCTGAAAAATAAGTGATTCCCTTTTTGGAATTTGGTTCACTAGGATGAGTTGAGGTCTACATTTCAAACACAGACACACATTTCAACCTTTCCCATGCCATAGCCAATGGGTTTTACCATCACAGGTTCAACAGGACCAGCAATTCCCCAATACATGCACCCATAGGATCCCCATACGACACTCATAGGACCACCATACATAAATCATAGGACCACCATATATAAGTCATAGAACCCCCATACATACTAATAGGACCCCCATACATACACTCATAGAAACCCCCATACAACATTCATAGGACCCCCACATAACACTCACAGGACTCCTACACTCATAGGATCACGCCGCCCCCACCCCCCCACCTCCATCCTCTACTCCCCTGACTTTTTAGCACAGACAGAAGCAAGTCAACACATTTATTATACTCTGAAAAGCCTGGAAACACTTGTTCTCTTGTCAGCCAATCCCTCTTTTTAAGTCTTTCTACACAACAGTGGTTCTCAGCTGACGGCCCGTAGCAATTTCTTGAGACATATGTCTTTGTCGCAACTGGGTGGAGGCTTTGCGACTGGTATCTAGGGACAGAGGCCAGAAATGCTGTTAAACCTCCTACACAAACACGGGACAAACCACCACCACCACCACCACCCCAGCCAAAAAAAAAAAGAAGAGTCAGAAGAAGAATTATCCAGCCTAAAATGCTCACAGTGCCCAGGCTGAAAAACCTCATTATGGAACCTTGACAGGTACGAGAAATCTCTCCCACTCGGCTGTGCTTTCATCACTTAGGATTGTGGTTTAGAGCTGGTAGGTCTTCAACAAATGTTTATAGACTTCAACTAAATGTCTGTCCCAATACATTGACATTTTGCAAATTCACAAATATTGGGAGGAAAAATATTGGCTTGACAATCAGATGAGCTGCCCATGATCTTGAGGAAGTAACTTAACCCTCTAACCTGCATGTTGTCATCTGTAAAATTGGGTTATAGTGATCCTATTCTCATAGATTATTATGAGGATCAAAGGCGCTAACATAACTGAAAGCACTTTTTACATCCTAAAGTGTCACATGATGTTTAGTATTTTATTCAACAAGCATATATTGAGTGTTCATTATGTGCTAGGAATTCTGTTAGACCCTCCAGGATGGGAATGGGAAACACACACAAAAAATAAATAAAATAAAATGAGGCTTCTGTCCTCTAGGAGCTCATATTCCTGTGAGAAATCCTGACGCAGTCAAAATAGTTCTATTAGAGTGAGTGCCGTGTGAGAAGAATGCAGGATGTGATGCAGGGGCAGATGCAGAGAAGAAGCATTTAGAAGGGTCTAGATGGATGAATAAGAGTTGGTCTAGCAGAACACAAAAACAACAGAATAGCAGAAGAGCTGGAGGTGTAGGAGTGGGTTACATCATTAAAGATCTTACCTGACAAGCTAAGAGATTTGAAGTTTTTTTTCTGTAGAGAACCTATTATTGGGTTATTGTTTTTAACAGGGAAGAACTCTTGGAGCCATGTGGAAGATGCATTGACTCCAGGACAAGCAAAAGAGAGAGGTCAGGAGAACACTAACATTAGATTCCTACAATGATCCAAGTGAGAAGGGATGAAGACTTAAATTAGGACAATGCGTACAGGAGGCTCAAGGAGTAATTAGAACTTCATAACTGAATGGGCACAGCCAAGTAATTTAGAGGCTGAGTGTCTGGTTTACGTGGTGAGTGAATGGTGACACCTTTATGTGAAAAGCTGTGAGTTCAGTTTGAGACCTGACTGATATGTCTCACCCAATATCCATAGAGATGAAATTCTAGTCTATAACTCACGGCTATTGAGATGCATCTGGTAGATTCATCAGCAACCACATAATTGGAATACTGAAACACAAGAGACTATCCAGAAAGAGAAGGTAGAGAAAGATCAGAGGATCAAAGATGGAGCTCTGAGGAATTGTTGTGCATGAGCTCATGATGAAGACTACAAAAGGAACATTTGGACAAAAAGTGTGGGAGATGGGGAGAGAGGAAGGGAAGGGGTGGGGCGGGGAGAGACAGAGAGAGACAGACACAGAGAGAGAGA